>JAEQBH010002877.1:0-202759 GCA_016808115.1 Tetrastigma voinierianum
TTACTCTCATAGCCTAAACAATTAATCTCTTGGTTCAAAGAATCTTCTGCAATTTACTCTAATGTCAAATTAATGATAATAATGATCTGATCTCATTAAAAAGTAATAAAATGGTAAGTGTTGACCTCCGTGATCATGTGGTACCATAGGACCCACTATTCTTTGCTTCACCTCCTCTCTTCTCTCTCCTTTCTTTTCCTTCCACTTTCCTCTCTCATCTCTCCTTTCTCTTCTCTCTTCATCACTAAACCCTAGCCCGGTAGCTGACTGACCCTTTGATTGCACCACTGTCCAAACCACTTTTCTTTTTTTTTTCTTATTTAACTCTTAATTTTTTATTAAATTTTTATTTTACATTTTAAAATCTATTAAATAAAATAGGAGAGAAACAGGAAGAAAGAAAAAGCAGTACACACTACAAGAGGTAGTTTCCTCCTACTCAGGTTATTTAATTTATACTTTGGGGGCCACGCGTAATGGCCTAACGGTTTCGCCCAATTTCAGGGCGACATTGAGATGTGTGTGGTTTGGTTGTTGTTGTGTAACGGTCAAAGACCGGTTTAACGGGGTTTCGGGACTGTTGTTCGAGACCAAACACTGTGTTCCGGGATGGAAAAATCCCGAGCATAATAGCAAACGGGGGTGTGCCCATATTTCCGCACACCCTTGCCAATCGGCCGCATCAACTTCGGACGGCCAAACGGTGGACTCTATGGAAAGCTCGTTGAGTCTAGAATTTAATAAGATGAAGTGCTCAGCCAAACGGTGGGCTAAACATTGGGGTGGGTCACAAACAGTTGAGGAATGGTCCGTTCTAGTTTCCGGAACTTCTGTTTTTGGAACCGATTTGTATCTGAAATGCTTAGGGCTGCGTATGGCCTGAGCAGGGAATTTCGTGTTGGATGTTTTGTGTGGTATTGATAAAAGTTGGACTTTCTGGACTATGTCCAGATTATTTCCGAGGCCAAGCATGGACAGATTTATGGCCAGGAATGGCTAATGTGTGTTATTTCTGTAAATTGAATAACATGCTGAATATGTGAAATTATGTGTGATAAAAATGGAAATAATTATATGTATTAAATATAATTTATCCATGACACTTGACATGTAGTGTAATAGATATGTTGCATGTGACACGTAGCGTACTTGTAGGCATGAAATGGCATACAATGACATTTGCATTGCATTTATACACACCTTAGCAAGGACATCCGCGTCGGTCGGGTGTGAGTGCATGGTTGGGGTCGACTTGTGTTTGGTGTTAAACCGGTATAGTAAATCGACACTTGTGTGTTGGTGTTCGTGTATGTCGTGAGAACCCAGTATCGGCCAATGTGTTGGTGTTTTGATATATGTCGTGAGGACATTGTTAATCGACATTGTGTTTGGTGTTCGATGGTGAGCTCGATACTTTTTTTTTTTTTTTTTTTTTTTGCAAAATGGAGACGACGTCGAGTGAGGCTCACGCGATTCTTGCGGCATGAAAGCATACGTGTGTAAATGGGTGAAACAAGTAGGGATAGACACCCCCTCAGGTGAAAAACCCGGTATATGGTTTAGACATGAAACCGTCGGTGAAAGCCATAAAAGCTGGCGTATGGGGCGTGCGGCGTCTGCGGTGAGGAACAGAATCGTGGCCCTAAATGCATAACACCGCAGTCTTTGGGTAAAGGGAAATAAGAGTAGGCACAGGGGTGCATCGATGTGTCTAAATTGCAAACAAAAGCTTGTTTTGGAAAATCGGGGTGGGACGCCCTTGACGGTTTTTCACACTCGGCATATGCAAGTGTGAGGGAGTCAGTAAGCACTCAGGATTTGAGTCGTGAGGGGCATACTGCATTCATGACATGTAGACATTCAGGTATAGCATAGTATAGTTACTTGAATGCGTGTGATTGGCATTGCATGTTGCTCTTAGGTGGGGAGTAGCCTTGGTAGGAGATATATCTATTGGGGCACCTTTCGTCGTGGAGATGCCCTTTTAGGTACACAAGAAGACGGCGCACCTTCGAGGTCATGGGTACGAAAAAGGCCGGGTTGTTGCCTTGAGAAGTATTTTTGTAAAAGATATTAGAACAATCTAGTTTTCATATATTTTGGTATGTAAAAGTGTAAAGGAGTTGTACATCAAACTCTTGTAAAATATTATAAGAATTTGTATATTTGTAAGAAAAATATACAGAAAGGCGACCAGGAATATTCCGTAGGTTGACGAGTTGTCAGTCGAATCCCCAGATTTTGGAGTGGCATAGCATGGTATCTGAATATATGGACCCCCGGGTTTTGGGGCGTCACATGTTCTTTCTCATCCTGTTCTTGGAGCCTCAATTTTTATATGCATATCCTATCCATCCAAGAATTCAAGAAACTAGCTTTTCTAAAATTATTGATTCTAACTCTTGCCTATTTATTTATTGCCTACCTTCCACGGTGTTTAAGACGTGCTAGTTTTACCAATGTGTTCCTTTCATAACTACACCAAGCGGCTATTCTTGATTAATTTGCTTGAAGAATGTCTAATAGTAACAACTCGTGAGAACATTAAGATTACAAAATCAAAGTCTATTTCTAAAGAAATTATTAATAATTATAAGTCATTAGTTTGTAAACTACTAGTGGTAAAAGAGGGTTGGGATGATAGGATTATGGAAGGTTCAGGGTTCTAGTCCCGATGAAACAAAATGAAAAAGGAAAAAAAAAAGAAAATAGTACCCCATAATATGAGTTCCTCCACTTTGATTTGTCATAAAGTTGTGTGCTTTCCAGTTTAGTTTAGAACATGCAGTTGGACTGAAACTGCTTTGTGTCCAAATTTTTATTGGTACTACATTGTTTGCTTGTCTATCATGTCCAGTTCCTTGTGGTAGAGCGCTTAATATTTCAAAAATGCAGGGCATAGGGAAGGGAGAGGTCCCGGGTTTGAGTCCTAATGGGGACAGTTTAATACAATGTAACTGAAGTGTTTAACTATAAAAAATAAAATAAATAAATAAATAAACTAATTTCATCGATTGATGATTTGTCCCTCTTTTAAGTATAGACTAATCACTGCAGTTTGAGTGGAAGGGTTTCTGTGTGGTTTCTAAATTGGCTTTCAAATTGACCTTATGCAGGCGCTCCTAAAGACCGATTTTCGGTTTCTTACCCCTTGGAAGGATTTGTCGAAAACCTAAGGGCACTGTTTGGTTCCTATTTTGAAAACCATTATTGAACAGTTTGGTGTTCTCGGCCCCGTTCATACTCTACGAATTTATTGTTTTTGTGTTTTCATAACCAAACTTGTTCTCAATGTTATTTTCCGCCCCATTTGTCTTTGTTTTTTAACAATAGAAAATGGTTTTCAAAAATAGAAACCAAACAAGCCCTAAGGCTTTTCCTTGACTTCTAAAGACGAATGACATGTTAAAGCTAATAGGGTATGATGAATTACGAGTAGTATATTACGTATGCGGTATGAAATTTATGTTCACGGTATAGGGGTATTTTCATAATTTGCATATATGAAGGGTTATTATAAATACTCTCATATGTTACCCTATTTCAACTATATAGTGAAGGTTTAATCACCATCAAGTTCATGTTTTCTTTCTCTGTTTTAATCACCATTGTTGCACGAATCACAACAGATACATATCAGTGATGAGCAAATGACAAACAAACATTATTCTTCTCATAAAATAAAGCACACTTCAAAAAGAATTCATTTCACATGTCTATCTTTCCCGACGACGCTCAGTAGTTCACTCCACTTTTGATTTGTCATAAAGTTGTACTTTCCAATTTGTTTTGAACTATACAGTTCTGGACTGACTGCTTTGTGTATCACTCAACTCGTGCTTGTGTCCCGGGCAGCACATAAAGCACTGTACTCGTCCCCTTCTTGTTTCTCCAGCCACTCCATGTGGATGAGAGATCAGTTCTTGTTGTTGTTGTTATTTTCGGTTTTCCGGCACCTTCTTCTTCCTCACATCTTCAACTTCATCACAAGAACAGAAGCAGCCCACCACACCATGCTTCAGCTCCATTACCACTTAGAATGATTCCAAAGCAAGTGCCTCCTCACTCTCAACCTCTTCAAAGCTGATACAACCACCTCCATCTCCAAATCTTCTCTCTCGGCCTCCAGTATCACTCAGGAAAGCAGATCAATGGCGTCAGGTATACCCAGGAACTATACTAACATCCGACGGCCCCGACGCAAAGATTCGATCAGCCTGTGAAAATGCAGACTTCACTATCACCTGAGGTAGTACCCCCATACCATGAGAAACAAGCCTAGGAACTTTAAACTTCCGGCAAGTTTCCATCGTCCAGCTCAGGAAGAAATCTGAAATTATGCAAATGGGAGGACACCAGTTTCAGACATCTCCCTTGGATTGTTCTCGAAGGGTTGTTTCATCCTTCTTGGTGGCTAAAACAAAGGGAAGGAAGAGATCTGCTGAAGAATATCGGCAGTGTTCTCCTCCTCACAACGCCCTTCAACTCTAAGTAGTACCGTCTGAGGAGATTTGTGGGGTTTTAGATAGTCTAGAAAGAATGTGTTGAGAATTTGTAGGGGTGGTGATGATGGTTACTTTTATGCCTCTGTCAGAAAGGAGTTTTGATAGGTCAATGAGAAGGATGGTGTGGCCTTGTGATAGGTAAGGGATGACTACTATATGGAGAGGAGATTCAGAACCCATGTTTTTTGTTTTTTTTTTTTTTTTTTTTTGTTTTTGGTTTAGGGAGATTGAATTCCAAAAAAATATGGATATAAGTTTTTTTTTTTTTAAATAGGGGTTGAAGAGCAATCATCTTCAAGTTCTAAATAAATCCAATTATTGTTTAAAATTGAACCAATATAGAAACTAATTAATTTAATGCACTAAAGTTGAAGAATATTCAGCCATTTGATATGGATCCATTCCGATTTTCTTCTTATTATGGAATGAAAATTCGAGATTGTGTTGTCACCTTCTTAAAATAATATTGTCGTGCCTTTATTAATAATAAAGAGTGCTTATTGCATTTAACATGTAAAATAATGTAATACTTTATGTATATATATGGATTGTCGTCTTATTAACAATTGTATGCCTTTTATGTCTGACTAAGCGGTAAAGGGGTGGGAAGGGTTTACGGGAGAATTAAGATCGAATCTAGAACAAAGTATTATAATGTAATATGTAAAGTGAGCATATGTAAAAGCTTGGAGTTCTATTTGACAATGATTTAGAAAGTATTTCTAGTGTTTTAATAGCGAAAGCAATTACCCATCATGTTTAGCTCATGTGGTAGAGCTCTCATTGTTTAAAAAATATAGGGCAAAGGAAGAGGACAGGTTCGGGTTTGAGTCCCAATGGGTATAGTTTTTTCTTAAATCACTACCAAAAATATTCTTAACTTAATTATATAATTTTATATATATATATATATATATATATATATATATATATATATATATATATATATATATATATATATATATATATATATATATATATATATATACATATTATCATTTAAAAATAAAAAAGACAATTTTATTTTACATATATAAGGTAATTTATTCATATTAATATTTCTCTTAGAGATTACATGTTTTATTTTCCTTTTAATTTTGTTTTATCTGAAAAACTTCTATTCAGGTACTAGATACCAGTGTTTTTATTTCCTTTTTTTTTTTTCCCGAAATTGAAAAGGGAAAAATTACTAAATCAGCAATTTTTATTTTGTTTTAATTTGTTCACGAAAACAAAATTCATTTCCCCACATATTTCTCTAATTTATTTTTATTATTATTTTTCTTTTCTATAAGAATTCATATTTCTAAGCAGTTTTTATTATAGTTAATTTTCCTTCTAATTTTTCCTTTTTTATTTTATTTTATGATAACCAAAAAAAAATTGAGATTAGTAAAAAAAAGTTAGAAATTCAATCCAATAAACAACCTCATATAGGACGAGTTTATGTGACCTTCATCGGGGTGTCGTTGACTGCACTTGTCAACCGCGAGAATACTCATGAATGTCGGGTAACGAGCACTATTCCACCAGATCGAGATGAGTCTCCTTCACATGCAGGAGGCTACTGCCCATTCTGAAACTATCCCAAGCAGTTCAATATATGACATATCCGTATGAGTAAAACGTATTAGGCAGCAAACCAATACTCATCCAAATAAATATCAACTATATACAATAGTTTCAAGAGTTAAGAGATTACTCTTATACAACACATATTAAAATTTATATGATTCTAATACATGCATACAACTAACTACCAAAGCTACAACCCGGCTTTCTTCTCAAGCTTCGACCTCAAAAATGAAAGTAAGTCATTTATAAGATGCTCTACTGTCTTGAAAAATAATATCCTCGACGGGGTGAGCTATCACCAGTAGGTAAATCACCCTAAATGGAGTTACTCCCCACCCCTAAGTGCATATACAATGCTCCTATGTAAACACACACTCAAGCAAATATGATCCTACTTGAATGTGGAAATGACCAGCACGTCAGGGTCCTCATGACTCCCTCACACTTGCCTAAGCCATGTATGAGAAAACATCTTTTTCAAAACAATTCTTGTTGTTTTCGAAACTATACTACCGAAGTATCGGTAAAAATATGGGACAACCCTCCGAGGTGAATGTGTTGGAGAACCTTCCGAAACAGTCATGATCCTCATCCGGAAATGGCTGTTGGGCCAGTCTCCCAACCCCCATTCTCGGAAATTCATCACCCTTGAAATTCCTTTCAGCTATTTTCGTTTTTCTTTCAATTTTTTATGTCATGCACTCACCTAATTTCTAGGCTACCCAGTTCATATGAAATGCATTATGCCATTTCACATAATATATACAACACATGCTAATATATAAAAACATGTATATATATTAACATAATTAAAGCACATAAAACATGTTATGCACATTCACCATCATTCACACCAAAAATTAGCTCACATGGGCTAATTTAACAAACACAAGCAATTCAATTTGAATTACTCAACCATACACAATTTCTCACAAAATTAATTCGTGAACACTATTCACGTGAACAGTGAAACCCTCGGGTTACTGTTCATGGCCAACATCCAACATCGGTTCCACTTGGTGAACCCGAATTCCATGGCCATTTCGGCCTCATACACACCAAATCATGAATTTATTGAATAAATCATCCTTTCGACATGCCCAGCTTGATCCATATTGACTCACGAATTGCACCCAGTCGGCTCATAAATTGTCTAACACTTCGGTCCCGGGTTTTTTTTTTGGGACCGATCAAGTAACCATTCAAGGCCTTAACCAACCGAAACATCCACAAAACACTTAAACAAAGTGTAATTTCAAGTAGGATGAAACCCTTACCTCACGGAGTTTGTCGAAACTCCTTAAAACCGGAGCCCACGCGTAGGCCTCGTCGCGTAGAACAGCTTTCCTTCTTGCTCCGAAGAATTTCGAAGGTCGGATCGCCTGTAAATCTAGAGAGAAGTCTCTCTCACTAAAAACTAAAAATCAAAGCTTACGTAGCTCTTTTTTCCCTTTTCACGTTTTTGGCTTCCTTTTTTTAATATAGAAACCAGACATATTCCCACTATTTCATTACTTCTAATCATTTTAACTATTCCATTAATATCTATGTCCCCAAGCTTTATGGATTTTTTGTTTAGCTCTATCTGGCCGTCGTTTCCATTATTTCTCTACTCATACAGCCATGTCCTGAATACATGTTATATGTATGACTTTTGTCACATCAAAGATCTTTTCTGCACGAGACTCTGATTGCCTCAGCTTTCCGTGCAAATCTCGTATCTTGGGGTCGATGAAATTCGACGTGTTAGCTAGATTTCGAGAGACGATTCCAATGGTGAAATCCGTTTCTTCATCAGAATGAAAAATTTGGATTTGAGTAGATTTGCATTTTTTCCAAAATTGGGGTACTCTCGGTCTTACAGTTTACTAGTAACTAAAGTATTGGCTCTCGAAAAAAAAAAAAAAACCAAGCCCGTATCATATTTAACTAAAAAAGCTTTGATAGAAAAAAAAAAAAAACAACCTCATATCATATTTTAACTAAAAAAACACACCCCAAGTAAAAAAAAAGGAAAAAAGGAAAAACAATGTGGAATCATCTCCTTTTCCAAGAGTCATCCTTTCACATTATCATTGGGTTGGAAAAATAGTGAATCTCTTTGATGATGTGCTTCAAAAACACCAACAAGAAATTGAATCCCAATTCTTAAAATATGAAAGAAATAATTAATGGCTCTACATCCAATTAGGAAATGAGGTTTCCCTATGAAAAAATAAAATTCTTATTCAATACATGTTTAATAGGATGCCATTAAATTCTTTTAGATGACTGCTCTTCTTTTTATAAACTAAAATGTCTTTGTGGATACCCTTTTACTCTTAGGCACTTTTAAGTTGTACAACATTCAGACTAATCCTCATACGAACCGGAATGGATCACATAGTGGTAAAGATATACCGCGAACATAACTCTATTCGCAGAACTCCAATTTCCAAGCAATTTGGTTAAGTTAGGAGAGACCTTAATCATCTCTGACCTACATGTCTATCTTGTTGAATTCTAATTTACTGATTAGTATGGCGTAGCAGTGGTATCTATAAAAAAACCCCTTGGATTTTTACATTTGAAGCTTCGATTGCTACTCCTAATAATTGAAAATTAATTATTTTCAAAACTGATCTTTCGACAACACTTACCGTTTGAGCAGTTTGCTCCGCCCCCATCGTGAGCTCTCTGAAAACTGAGTTCCGGTCGCGGTGAAACAGAACCCTCTACTTTATATATAAATATATATATATATATATATAAATATATATATATATATATATATATATATATATACTAATATACTATATATATATATATATATAAAGGTAAGGATAACCCCTGACTTTCTTAAGGATTGTGGAAGCGATAAGTGAAGCAAGGGAAATTAACTTTAAGGAAAGATGCTGTGATCTTAGTAGGTGGAGGCTCTAGGCGAGATGCTTTAGAAATTAATGTTGTGAATGAAGTGAGGTGTGATTTCTTCATTGTAGTGGCTTTTAACATTTATAACTTATAGCGAGGCTAATTTTCTTTGCATGCAAACTATAGCATAACTACCACACACATGTTTTAAAGTCATGGGTGAGGTTCTTATAAATAGCATTAGAAGCGAATCCTCTAATTTGGCACGAGGATTTGTTTGACCCTTGTTATGTCTATAGGAGGGGTAGGAGGATTTGTTTGTCACGTCCCATATGGATATGAAATAAAGATTCAGTAAGTTATACAATGTGAACTCTTATTATCCTTGAAGACACGTTTAAAGCTGAGGAAGCTCCTTCAACCTAAGTTGATATATCTTCATGATTTTGTACATATCATTGCAATTAGGGCTGCTAATATGTATAATCTAAATCTAATCTTGATTTGAGAGAATATAATTTTTTTTAATCTCATTTGAATAGTCCTTGAAGCTTGGCTTAAGTGGTAAAGGAATTGGAAGGGGTTGCGAGCAGGGACAAATCGCCGAAATTGGCCGATTTTTCGGAGAAAAATCGGATATCGGCGGGCCTGGAAAAGAAATGGCAGTGGAAAAATCGAATGGAAAAAAATCGGATAAAAATCGGGATAAATCGGCGATTTTTCGTAGATTTTGGAAAAGAGAGCGATTTTCGGCTTTGTCGGCCGTCTTTGTGCGTAGCGGAGCAGTGCGGACCCGATGTGCTCGGCCGATTTGCTCGGCGATAAAGTCAAATATCGCTTTTTTGTTTTGGCGTTTTTGAGGATTTCTTGGCCTTAGTTTTTATCGAGTTTTGATACATTTGTCCAGTTTCGTCAGCTTTTACAAAAATCCAACGGCTATATTTTGATCCAGCGGTTGATTTTAAATCGAAGCTTGATCCTAACGGTCCAGTTGATTTCTAACGGATATATAATGATCAATGATTCGATTTGAACCAAAATCAAATCCAACGGTTTGAGAAATAAATCTACAGCGGTTTTGACAATCCAATGGCTATTTTGACTCCAAAAATTTCTATAAATACCCCTAAAATCATACACTTTCATTACAAACTCATTCATTCACATCTAACCTCCATTTCACTCTCAAAAATTTTTATTTGTTCTTTATCTTAATTTTTTGAAGATCATTGGGAATTAAGGTATGTTTTTCTTTGTTCATTAATTTGTTTTTATGCATATTTGATTTAGTTTTATTTTTAGTGTTGAAGTAGTATATAATCTATATTTTTTATACTATAGTTTTATTTTATTTTATAATTTGATAATACTATACCATAATTTTAGTTAATTAATTATTTTAGTTATTTAGTTAATAGTTATTTTAGTTATATAATGTTTAAAACTTAATCATTTACTATAATCTTGTTTTAGTTATATAATGTTTGATTATACTATAATTTATATTTTATACTATAGTTTTTATTTTAGTTTCATAACTTTCATTTGATAATATAATTTTTTGTTAATTAATTACATTATTTATTTACTTAATATTATTTCAGTTATATAATGTTCAAAAACATTTGTATACTATAATTTATATTTTATACTATAGTTTTATTTTTAGTTTCATTTGATATTATAATTTTTAGTTTATATTATTTATTTACTTAATAGTTATTTGATTATATAATATTTGCAAAAACATTTTTTTATATTATAATCTTATTTTATAATATAGTTTTATTTTAGTTTCATTTGATACTATAATTTTTAGTTAATTAATTATATTATTTATTTACTTAATAGTTATTTTAGTTATATAATGTTGCAAACATTTTTATATTATAATCTTATTTTTATACTATAGTTTTATTTTAGTTTCATTTGATATTATAATTTTTAGTTAATTAATTATATTATTTATTTACTTAATGACTATTTTGAATTATATGTGTTGCAAACATTTTCATTATAATCTTATTTTATACTATAGTTTTATTTTAGGTTAATAACTTTCATTTGATCTTATAATTTTAGTTAATTAATTATATTATTTATTTATATGCTTCTTTAGTTATATAATGTTCTTTGTAAGACGAAATTCAATTTACGGAATAAAAAGACAAAATACATTAATTTAATTACAAAATTGTAATTACGATTAAAAATCCGTAATTTATCTCTAGATCTGCGGATGACGAAGCGAATAAATGCGGGTTGGAATAATCTCACAAAATCTAGTTAGCACGTAAAATTTCGTAATTTTCTGAGACAGTCGGGGTCGGCACGTTTTTCGAGGCATCGCGTCTCGAGTGCCGTAAATCGGTTTGATGCGTGACATATAGCAATATCTTCATTATCTGTAAGTGGTATGAGTAGAGAAATGATGAAAATGGATTTATTTAGAGATAGTCTTAGGATCTCAAATCTGGTAAGAGAGGGACATATTGGTCATTTAGAGATTTGATTTAAGTGACTAAAAGCCAAAATAGTGTATAGTGGTTCATCTCTTACATTAGGCCAAGACAAAAACGTGGGAGGCCATTTGAGGATGCAGTGAGCTTTGGGTTGAGAGGGTTTTAGAGAGAGAGGGTGCTTCTCTCTAAGATCCCGGGCGATCGGACCGTTAGTTTCGGCGAGCGAAGGGGAAGCGTTCTCACAGCGGGCGAGCTACGTGTGGACCCGGGTTTGCGAGTTTTTGACAACTCCAAGAGGTGGGATTTTCTCCCTACTTGGGTTTTATTCCCATTTTAGTACTTTTCAAATGTTTGAGTTGATGGAGGCCATTGAGAACATTTGATCGGTCTAAACATTGGGATGGTGTAAAAGTTGTTAAATGGAGCAGCCCGTGGCTGCTCCACGAGTGTGGGTATGAACTTGTGTGTTCTTGGTGTTAATGACATGACGATTAAAATTGGGGCGGGAAGAGACCGTGAAATCTTAGTCCTAAGTGAACCTTGATGAATGAATAAATATTTAGGCTGCCAAAACCTAGAGTTTACTGTTCCTAGGAATAGTGACCTGAAAATGTATTTTTGGGAAAATATGTGCTTGATTAAGTAATTCGAGATCGAATTCTTTTGTGTGTTTAATATGTCAGTACAAATGACTGGTTTTGACTCTTTGGCAGACATTGCATGGCATATTTATTGACGATTTAAAGTTTTATGTAAATATATTCATGTATATATATTTGCATGTGGTTTAAGCTATGTTGGAATTGGCATACATGCATTCCGCTTAATACCTTTGCAACATCCTAGGACTATGAGTTAGTGCATGGTATAAGTCTAGAGAAGATGGTTCGATTAGTCTAAAAATGTTAAGTATAGATGATCTGACCAAGCATCATCAGTAAGTGGGACGGCGATTGATATTCGTAGAGGGGTAGTCAGCGAGCAACTTATATATCAATCGTCGGACGGCTAGTGATATATACATCGAGAGAGGTTGTCCACTAATAAAATAATAATTCTCATACAAGGCTTGAGCGAGTCTTGAGAGAGTCGAGTGAGGACTCGGGATGGGAGTTGGTCGTATGAGACATTCGAGTAGGATCGTGCGTTTGCTTGAATGTGTGTTCAAATTAGACATAGCTGCGCCGGGTGGTGAGTGGCCCATTTAGGGCGATTCTCCTCTTGAGGCTTTAGCTCACCGTCGTGGGATCCCCTTTATTTTACGAGGTGCGGGAGGCGTGAGGGGACGGAGTACGTCACAAATTTGAGTTTGAAGAGCTAGGAGTGTAGGCTGATGGTTTCTTCACATGTATTAAATTTTATAATTTAATGTATGTGTTATTATAAGAGTCATTTACTAACTCTTAGAACTATGGGACATGGTTGATATGTTAATGGATATTGTTGTATGGGCCCCAGAGGCCGTTTTATCCATGTTGTTATCCTTGGGTTATATTGGTATTTTGAGGCGGAGTTTATGCAGTCTTGTGTTTAGGTAGAGCTCCTGTATAAAGGAGACTCTCTGCGGAATTTTACGAAGTGGCATCGGGTAACTTGGAAACACCTTTGTATTCCACGGGTTGACGGGCAGTCAACGGACCCCCGGGTTTTGGGGCGTCACAGTTGCAAACATTTTTATATTATAATCTTATTTTTATACTATAATTTTATTTTAGTTTCATTTGATACTATAATTTTTTAGTTAATTAATTATATTATTTATTTACTTAATAGTTATTTTAGTTTATATAATGTTGCAAAAAACATTTTTACTCTTCTCAAATATTATTTTTTATACTGGTTTATTTTAGTTTCAGACTTGATATTATAGATTTTAAGTTTCATTAATTATATTTATTTGCTTAATAGCTATTTTAGTTATATAATGTTGCAAACATTTTTATATTATAATCTTATTTTTATACTATAGTTTTATTTTAGTTTAATAACTTTCATTTGATACTATAATTTTTAGTTAATTAATTATATTATTTATTTACTTAATAGCTATTTTAGTTATATAATATTTACAAACATTTTTATATTATAATCTTATTTTATACTATAGTTTTATTTTAGTTTCATTTTGATATTATAATTTTTTAGTTAATTAATTATATTATTTATTTACTTAATCGTTATCTTAGTTATATAATGTTGCAAACATTTTTATATTATAATCTTATTTTTGTACTAGAGTTTTATTTTAGTTTCATAACTTTCATTTGATATTATAATTTTTAGTTAATTAATTATATTATTTATTTACTTAATAGTTACTTTAGTTATATAATGTTGCAAACATTTTTATATTATAATCTTATTTTTATACAATAGTTTTATTTTAGTTTCATAACTTTCATTTGATATTATAATTTTTAGTTAATTAATTGTATTGTTGTTACTTATGTGCTTCATAGAATGGCTGTGGAAGTGGAGGTGGGGATCTACTGCATGGAGGTATTAGCACCTTTGGAGACATGAAAATGAGCAATTATTGTAAATCTTCTGGTTAACTTATAAAAGCGAGTTAAAAAGATTACAGCAGAAGTTTCATCATCACATATGAATCGATTCGAATACTAAGTGTCCAAATGTGCCGCCGAAGTAAAACAAGAAATGAAGCAACTTTTAGAACATAAAGGTAAAGCAAAAGCGAAAAAAGCAGCTGATATGGAAGAAATTCGAGCTGAATTACGAGGCACAATGGAAGGAAAACATTACAGTCTCATTGATGATGACGAGGAAGAGGAGGGTGATGAGGATGTGCATATGTATCAGGCTTTGACACACCGATGTGAGATGAATATCGAGAAAGCGATACGTGCATCAAAAGCTAGTGAATGGAGCAGAGATCGAGGTTACGGGATTTATGAGAATGAAAGGGTGTGGTAGAAATCTTTATACCTAATTCATTTTTCACATAATTATGTATAAGATAATATTGAGTTAGATTTATTTTGCTGCGTAATTCTGATAGGCGAGTCTTTCACGACGGTGATCCATCAAGACGTATACAAAGCTCACAAAGTGTTCGGCATATGGATCCATCACCGCCAATTGCACCATCATTATACAAGTCTTCGGCTGCAAAACAAAAAAGCCTAAGAATATGTTCAAAGGTGGTTGATCAAAGGGAAACAATGGGACCGATTGGTGAGTTCTTCAGCCACCATGAGTGTTCACCTAAAGCGGACTCACACCATTTTTAAGAACATGATTTTGGTGCACAACAAGCGAGGTTTGTCTAATTATATAATATGTTTTACGTACTGGTCTCCATATGAAATATGTTTAAATAATGACATTATTATCTCCATATGAAATATGTTTTAATAACCAGCTTCCCTTGAATTATTATATGTAGGGATGGGCATCGAACCACCATCTCCATATGAAATCAAAAGCAAGTACTTGGAAATGGAGTATAAAGACATGGAAGCTTATGTCAACTTGCAAAGGGAGAAATGAGAGACATATGGATGTACGATTATGCGATGCCAGACCAACTAGATTGAGCATAATTAATTTCATGGTATATTCAAAAGGAAATACAATTTTCCTCTGTCTGTACAGTGCGACCAGGATAAGATTAAAGACAACAAATACATATATAGTTTGTGAAGGGCGTTATCAAGGAAGTTGGAGAGGCCTGGATGTGCGTTGGGTGCTGTAGCAGGATAATGGATCGGCATTTGTGAAGCGGGAAAGTTGTTGATGAAGAAATACAATCTGTATTGGACTCCATGTACCTTTGCTTGCGTGATTTAATGTTTGAAGACATTGGTAAAGAGGATAGTATTTGCTCGGAGTTGATCGGGAATGGTCGAAAGATAACCAACTTCATTTACAATCATGGTTGGTTGCTTGCAAAAATGCGACAGGTATGTGGTGGCGATATCGTGCGTCCTGGAGCAACAAGATTTGCAACAAACTATATTGCCCTTGAGAGTCTTCTAAAAAAGAGAGCTGATTTGAAGAAAGTTTTTATTAGTAATGAATGGTCATCTCACAAGCAATAGGATTTGTGAGTTGGAGCATGAGGTCGAAAGACTCATGTTTGATCATCAATATTGGGAGAAGGTGGAGAAGCTAGTGTCCATCTATGAGGCACTATACACGATTAACCGCATTGTTGATTGAGTCGTCCCAACCATGCCGGCCTATCCTGCGAGTTGATTAGGTTTAGTGAGGCAAGAATTTAGATCGACTCAAAGCTAAAGAGTGGGTGAAACTTATCATCGCAGATCGTTGGGATAGAACTCTTAAGCATCCTCTCCATGCAGCAGGTAACAAATTAATATCTTCTTGGCCAATATTCACCTTTAATAATTTTATGTTTATATTATTATCGCATACTAATTCGATCACTATTTAAACATACTATCTAAATCCAAATTTTCAATACGAGACACGAAGTTGGTTCCAACCACAGGCTACTTCAAGGTATTCCTTGATGTTTTTTTTTTTTTTTTTTTTTTTCTAAATTAGATCCCTAATCTTTGAAGGTCTTTCTAATTTTGGAAGCGAGGTAGAATTAATGAGTTTCTAATTAAGCGATTCAATTTATCGATTAATTTTTTTATTTTAGATTTGTTCACATTTTCAATTCCACGACATACTATTAGTGATGCAAGAAAGGATTTGGTGATCGGGGCGACAATTCGTCAAGATCAAAAATGGTTCTAGTGAGTGTTAATTCTCATAATAAGTAAATTTTATAACTATTTTATTATAATATATTGAATATAAGTAAATTTTATTGCGGTGAATGGTGGTTTGTATAAATCACGCTCCAACATTAAGAGTTTGGCCTTAAGGTTCTTTCCCCAAAGCTAGCATCATCTTGACTTGTGAAAGAAATTGAAGCACATTTAGCTCCTAATTCATACGAAACAAAGAATCGGCTTGCTTGCCACTAGGCTCCAACGATTGGTTTTTGTTATTACAACATGAAACCTAGATACAAGTGATGTGGAGAATGAGAGGCCAGATAAAGTTCTTAGAAAATAATTTCCTCGATTTACTAGAAATTTCAGCTGAGTTCGGGGAAGAAGAAGAGAATCAACTATTTCAATGGGTTAGACCTCTTCATTTAGATGATGAAGATGGAAATCCTGATCCACGCATTGCTGCACATGTTCGAGAAGCAGGAGTTAATGTTGGCCCGGGTTTTATCTGATGAAGTTCATAGTGAAAGTTTTAGTCAAGACACGAGAGACTCATTTCAACCCTTTGTTACTTCTCGACCCTCTTGTGATTCAAGTGTTGAACATAGTAGTAGACCAAATTTTCTTGGCGATACTTTTACTACAGTTATGATGATAGCTCACGGAGAGGGACCAATGATGGTAGTGATATTGGAAATGATGGTGGGGATATTGCGGATCCTGACAAAGTCAATATCCATTGAGCCCGTTCACCGGGGAAGATGATTTCACTCATGCTACACAAGATGAAGACCACGGGTCTACTAGGAGAGCCCGATCAGTGTTGGGCCATTGGGAGCCATATAGAGGAAGACAACGAAGGATGACACACACCGCATTACAATGAGGATTCGTTGTCGACCGGTTTGGTCCCGATGAGTATTGGAACTCGAATTCGGCGATTCATCAAATAGGGCAATATATTTCCTCCTTATACAAGCAGTTATGGTCAACCTTCAGCCACATCCTTCCAGGTTCTGTGGTGAAGAATATGGAATGATTAACAATCCCTCATGATCCACAAATGTCATTCCAAATTCCATATCAAATGCAAGAAGGATTTCAAACGAGCATGTGGGTGAACCCCGAATTTCCTATCCACGGAGAGGTTGTGGGTAGGAGTCAATTGATTTATGCATGGCATGTTCGAAGTTACAATCAATATTATTGCAACACCATGTCTTGGTATGAATATTGTCTTCATCAAGATGGAATCCCTTCGTCAAATAATGTAATGGAGCCACATCGGTCTTCATTTTGGTTTTAAATGACTATTGTGATGTAATTTCTCGATAAATTATAATGAATATCATCTTCAACAAGTGTATATTTGCTTATTTATGCATTTTTATAATTAAACAAAGTATTTCTATGAATTTCAAAAGTATTTTTGTCAATTTTTTCCATTCTGCGGAATATTTTAGTCAAAATATCCACCGATATTTTCGATATTTCCGTGAAAATCCAATTACCGATATATCGTGTTTTGGAAATATTTTGATCCTGCAGTTGCGAGAGATCCCATTGGAATCGAAGTCTAACTCAAGTAGTAAATGAATGAGAAGAGAGATTACGGTGAAGTAAAAAAATCTTATTTGAATAAAATACTATAAAAATAGTTTTTTAAAAAGTAAATCTGAATAAAATAGTTGGAAAATAATTAGATGGAATTTATAAGTGATTTGAAACTTTTTTCTTTAAAATACTATGAAAACTATTTTCTTTAAAACTATTTTTTTAAATGTCACATTGTTTTGAAAATGAACAAAAAAATTACCATCAATTACTTTTATTTTTGTTTATTTTATTTTGAAAAAGAAAAATCTGTTGTTCTTAAAAAACGCCACGAATGTCCCCATATATCACCACATTTATTTTACTTATTGTTTTTTCCATGCAAAGAAAGAAATGATCCTTTCCTAAACCATTTGTATTATATTTATATTTAATTTTTAATTTTAATTTTTTTTATTAAATGAACCAAAAATAAAAATTGAGATTCCGTGATAAAAAATAAAGAGTAAAAATTTAATCCCAATAAAAACACCCATCATATTTTAACTAAAAAAACACACCCAAGGAAAAAATAGTTTGTATTAGGTTCATCTCCTTCAAGTGTCTATATTTTCAAAGTAATCTCCTTCTCACATTATCACTTAATTGGAAAAAAAAATCAAATCCCTTAGATGTGATGCTTTATATCAAAGAAATAATAAATAGCTCTCATAAATAAGGTAATGATTTCTTAACGAGGAGAAAACTATAACTTTGAATGGTGATTTGATTAAAAGACCTTTTGAAAACCAATAAATCTAACCCTTCTTTAATTTTTGACATCATTTTGATAAAAATACCCTTATTATTCTTTTGTAAAAATAACATTTTTTTTAACGATATATGTAAATATATAAAATGTTGAAGGACATTTTTGTCCAAAATAAGTTATTTTTAGAAAATATTGGGTTATTTAACCAAATATTTATTCTTTGAATGGACATGTCTAAAACAAGCCAAGAGTCACCTCCTTTTCCTAGAATAGTCTCCTTCTCACATCATCACTTAATATTGGAAAAAATATATAATCTCTTTAATGTGATTCTTCAAGATAGACAAGAAAATGAATCCAAACCCTTAAAATATCAAAGAAATAATAAATACCTCTTATAAATAAGTTTAAGAAGAAAACTAAATCATTTGATTATTTAATGATTCTTTGAAATGATTCTTATAAATAAAGAAATGATTCTTTAAAGGGTGATTTGATTAAAAAATCATTTGAAAATCAAATTTATAAAATTTAACCCTTCTTTAATTTTGATATTGTAGATAAGAAATGTCCTCATCGTTCTTTTGTAAAAATAACATTGCCTTTCAAATATACATGTAAATATATAAAATGGTGAAGGACATTTTTGTCCAAATATTTCTCCTTGAATGGACATAAAACCCAAATATTTTTGTGTGAATGGACATAAAACCCAAATATTTGACCAAATATTTTTGTTTAAATGGACATAAAACCCAAATATTTTTCATTGAATGGACATAAAACCCAAATATTTCTTCGGTTGAATTTGAAATTTGAATTTAATGGTATCAAAATCCTTAAAATATCAAAGAAATAGTAAATAGCTCTTATAAATAAGGTAATGATTTCTTAATGAGGAGAAAACTAAATCATTTGATTATTTAATGATTCTTTGAAATGATTCTTATAAATAAAGAAATCATTCTTTAAAGGGTGATTTAATTAAAGATCATTTAAAAACAATTTCTGGATTTAAGCATTCTTTAATTTTGACATAATTTTGATAAAAATACCCTCATCATTATTTTGTAAAAATAACATTTTACTTTCAAATATATAAAATGGTGAAGGACAATTTTGTCCAAAATAAGGAGAAGAAAAACACATGGGAAGGGTTGGATTTACAAAACGTAGATTATTTAACCAAATATTTCTTCTTTGAATGAAAATAAAGAGAGCAAATATTTTTCTTTGAATGGACATAAAACTAAATATTTAACCAAATATTTCTTCGATTTAATTTGAATTTGAATGTAAAGAATTTAATGACAAGTTTAAAACCCAAATATTTAACCAAATATTTTTCTTTCAATGGGCATAAAACCCAAATATTTTTGTTTTAATGGACATAAAACCCAAATATTTACCAAATATTTTTCATTGAATGAACATAAAACCCAAATATTTCTTCGGTTGAATTTGATATTTGAATTTAATGGTATAAAAATCCTTAAAATATCAAAGAAATAGTAAATAGATCTTATAAATAAGGTAATGATTTCTTAATGAGGAGAAAACTAAATCATTTTGATTATTTAACTTGATTCTTTGAAATGATTCTTATAAATAAAGGAATCATTCTTTAAAAAGGGTGATTTAATTAAAGATCATTTAAAAACAAATTAAAATTTCTGAAATTTAGCTGTCCTTTAATTTTGACATAATTTTGATAAAATACCTCGTCATTATTTTGTAAAAACTAACATTTACTTTTCAAATATACATGTAAATATATAAAATGTTGAAGGACATGTTTGTCCAAAATAAGGAAAAACATTGGAAGGGTTAGATTTACAAAACATCGGGTTATTTAACCAAATATTTCTTCTTGGAATGAACATAAAACCCAAATATGTTTCTTTGAATGGACATAAAACCCAAATATTTATCCAAATATTTCTTAGGTTAATTGAATTTGAATTTAAAAGAATTTGTGACAAGTTTAAAACCCAAATATTTAACCAAATGTTTTTCTTTCAATAGACATAAAACCCGAATATTTTTGTTTTAATGGACATAAAACCGAATATTTACAAATCTTTTCATTGAATGAACATAAAACCCCGAATATTTCTTAAGTTGAATTTGAAATTTGAATTTAATGATAAGTATCTATACTATCTATCAAAACCCACTTGAATATTTTACGTAACTCACCCACCTTCTGATATATACACATCAACATTGGAGTCTGAACTACTCTCAGTATAGTGATCTTCCACTTTCATGGCCTGAGGCCACACCCTCCCGATGCTAGACCTCTCATGCTTTGTGAGTGTTGTCAACGTCTACATCATGCCACCCACCGCAAATTTTCGGAATCCATTCGAAGTCTCAAAACGGAAATCTCCAGCTAGTGTCCCATTCAGAAGTTGAAGGACCATTGAAAGGGATAGAGAACCTTCTTGATTTCCCTCGGAAAGATCTCCGTTTCCGCCCACATCCGAGTTGGCCCAGCTTCGAAGAACCATTTAAGGAGATTACAGAGATATGTTTGAGAGTGGTATCCTCGAATTCTTTGTAATCTCCGTCTTCACCATTTGGGCGGCTTGTTCGCGATTCTTTTGGTGTTCACTGGATTATTCACGTCACGGTATGACGGATTATCTCGGCATTCTTGGTTAAAACGAGAATCCACATTGAAGCAGCGTTTTGGGATTATTACTGAGATGTCATACACGCCCCAGTGCGCGCTTGCGCGCACGCGCGGCATGGCGCGTGCAGCTGCATTTCCCAGTTTTAGGCCAGTTTAGGTAGCGGCGGAACCGTGCATGAAACATGACCACAGTGAAATGTTCTCTTTCATAGAGGAGATAATTTTGGGTATACCTTTTTTACAGAAAGGTTTTCTTAGATCGGATTCGAGGGACCGGTTTTTGGTGAGATCTTCATCAAATACATCTTGATTTGAGAAATTTAGATCTGCTGTATTTTATTCACTATATTTGGATTATTTCATTGTTTGGGATCACCTAGTTTAAATTGGGTTTTGTACTAAATTGTATAGTGGAATGTTGGTGGACTCGACGAAGGTCGAGTGGTTTTCTCTTCTCACTTTGGGAGGTTTTCCACGTTAAAATTCTCTGTTATTTTTTGTGATTATCTCCTTGGCATATTATTTTCTTGGCTGCTGCATTTTATTGATTCCTAACGAGTTAAATCATGAGGGGAAAATGTCGATCTTGTGTTTATTTCTGACAAGAGTGGTATCAAAGAGTCGAGGTTCTATTAATAAGACCTTTGTGGTTGGTGTTGGTTTAAAAATGGAGGAATCTTGGGAGGAGCGCTATGATTAGACTAACCTCGTCTAATTATTTATTATTCTATCGGGAAGCAGGGAATGGAAGATATTCTTTTATTCTACCAGTTTATATCGCTAACAGTGGGGATAAAGTAAACCCCAGATATATTGTTAGACGGAATGGAAGATCATGCATAGAAAAGCGTAGCCACTGTCAGACGGTGGGTAGACAGTGTGTTTCATCACGTGCCCGCAGGCGATGCTCTGCGGGCTTTGGAAAAAATTAGAATCCATGTATGAGCAGGCTGCGCGTAGAATAAAAGCCACTTTGATTAGAGGCTAGTAAATCGAAGTATAAAAATGCGACCTGACGTAGTGACCACAGTAGCTTTAAGGTTAGTGAACCGGTTCGCGTATGAAAGATGAAGATTGAAGGCAGGTTACAGCATTTGTTACTTTTGAGTTCTTTGCGAGATGGATTGGGATACTCTTAGTTATCTCACTTAGCTGCTTCAGCTCCTAATAGCAATTTAACCATGGATATGGTAAAAACTGATTTGTTTAATAGAAGAAGCCGAAGGAAGGAGCAAGGAATATCTTACGAGGCAAGGGCTCAGCATCACAGAGGAAACGGGGAAGAGGTAAAAATAGAGAACCGAAGGGTCGTGGTAAATCGAAAGCGAATTCATGATCCAGGAGAAGAGTCTGAGTAGAAAGAAGAAAGTGTTATCATTGTGGTAAGGAAGGACATATCAGAAAAGAAATTTATCTTGAAAGCAGGAACAAAGGCAAAATCAAAGGAAGATGAAAATAAAATCTCTGAAATTTGCTTTATCTAACGAAGATGTGGGTTATTTTGGAGATGAAGAATGTTTGCAGCTACGGATAATGAGGTTGAGTGGATTATTGTCTGGCTGACCTCTTATCGTATTACTCTGCCAAGGAGTTCTTCACATCGTACGAGCCGGGAGACTTTAGTGCTGTGAAGATGGGTAACACCGGCTATCAGATTGTGGGTATTGAGTGATCATTTGCATCTGGTGAGGCGTTGGTTGTTCGTGACTCGAGAGATGTCAGGCATGTTCTGATACGTCTTAATCTTATTTAGGTTACTTGGTGAAGGATATGTAGTGCCGGTAGCAGTAAATGAAGCCACGAAGGTTCTTTATTAAGTTTGCTAAAGGCAAGGTTAGAAGCACACTTTACAAGACAGTTGTGAAAATATGTGAAATGAATTGAATACGTGAAGATGGTTCCTCCAATTATGGCACAGATTGGGTCACATGAGTGAGAAAGGGTTACATATACTAGCGAAAGGCTCTCATTCCTTTTACTAAAAGTATGATCTTAACCACTTGTGATTATTACATTGGAAAACATCATAGAGTTTCTTTTTCTAAATCTTGAAAATCTAATATTTTAGATTAGTTTTATTCGATGTTTGTGGTCCCTTTGAGTGGAGTCCTTGGGGTGAAATAGAATCTTTATCCATTCATTGATGATATCAAGAAAATTATTAGGTTTATATATTGAAGGCGGAAATATCAAAGTGTATCGGTTTTTCCATTTCATGCCTTAGTTGAAGAGCGGAAAGTTTTGGAAGTGTCTTCGTCTTGGCAGCGATGGAGGTGAAGAGTATACATGAAAGGTTTAGAAACTCTTTTTCATTTTATGGTATTAGACATGAGAAGGCGGTTCACAATTTTCCGCAGCCTGCCGATGGTGTTCACGGAGAGGATGAGCGCACTGTGTTGAGAAATTAGGATGCATGCTAAAATGCCAGCCACCCGAAGTGTTTTGGGGTGAAGTGATCGTCTTTGCTTGTTGCCAGTAATAGATCTCCCTCCGGTTCCTTTGGAGTTTGACATTCGGAGAAAGTATGGACGAGGAAAGATGTGTTTACAATCATCTTAAGGTTTTTAGGTGCGAAGGCACACGTATACCTAAAGAGCGAGAATTAGCTTGATGTAAGCTTTTCCCACTGTATCACTATTTGGCTATGGAAATAGAAGAGTTTGGAGTGCAGTTATGGGATCAGTGAAAAGAAAGATTTCGAGTAGAGATGTAAATATTTTTATGAAGATCGAATTTATTCCCGATTGTAAAGGGAAGGCGAAAAAGTTAAAATTTGCTTCGGTGGTAATTGTTATTGATCCTACCGATTATTCATTTTCCTTTGCGCGTACTATAGATGGGGAGTAGAGATGGCGGTGATGAAGCAGAAACGTCGTTGATGTTGGGATGCGAAGTGTCAAGTAGTTGAAGCGGGGGCGACCTCCTCAGCCAAAGTCATTTCGGAACCACCAGATTAGAGGAGTAACGAGGAGAGTCGTCGAATCGTCCAGTATCCTTCTTCGGGTAATAATATTTGGAGATCTTGATGAGGGACGGGGAGAATTTTCAAAGTGCGGACTCATGCGAGATAAGGTAAGGCGGATGAAATTTATGCGGGAAATGCATTCGTTGTTAAAGATAACGCTTATAGGTTGGTGGGGAACTTCGAAGGCGAAAGGCATTAAAGACAAATGGAGTGTTGAGTTGAAGAAAGTAGTGATGGAAAATTCTTGAAGTATAAAGCTCGTTTGGTAGTAAAAGGTTTTGGGCGAGAAAAGGGTATTGACTTTGATGAGATATTCTCTCCGGTTGTGAAAATGTATCGAGTTGTTTGAGTTTGGCTTGCTAGTTTAGACCTTGAGCTTGAGCAGTTAGATGTGGCTGCTTTTCTTCATGGTGATTTGAATGAAGAAATTTACATGCCTGACGAGGTTTGAAGTAAAGGTAAAGGAGCACATGGTTTACAAATTAAAGAAAAGTCTTTATGGGCGAAGTAGCGCGGGCGTGAATCTGAAGTTTGATTCTTTTATGGTGAGCCCGCAGTATAGAGACGAGATCACGGATCATTGTGTTTGTGGGGAAGTTTGCCATTACTTCATTATTCTTTTACTTTATGTTGATGATATGTTAATAGCGGGAGATGATTGAGAATTGATTGGCAGAAGTTGAAGAGGTTATTAAAGTCCTTTGACATGAAGGACTTAGGGCTGTAACAAAAATGTTGGGTATCTCGCAATTACTGAGATAGAAAGGCAAAGAAGTTGTGGTTGTCCACCAGGAAAAGTATGTTGAGCGTGCCCGAAGGTTGATATGAAGATCTTAAGTCAGTTAGCACACCTCACAGCCAATCACTTTAAGCAGCGAAGCTTATGCCATTCTCAAACGGATGAAAAGGAAAAGATGGCCTCACATTCATACTCCTCGCGGTGGGGAGTCTTATGAAGTATGGTTTGTCTGAGGCTGATATTACATCTTTATTAGTACGGTGAGTAGATTTCTCTCAAATCGGGGAAAGGGCATTGGGAAGAGCGGTGAAATGGATCTTGAATATTTGAAATTTACTTGAAGTGTGTTTGAGTTTTTGAGGTTTCAAAACCGGTGTTAGAAGGTTTTACGGATCTTTGATATGGCGGGTGACGCCAGTGGTAGTGACTCCCAGGTTTTTATTCACTTTTCTTTGAGGAAATTTGTTTCATGGCGGTCTAGGATTACGAGTGTGTCGCTTTAATCTCTTGCGAGGCCCGAGAGATATATAGCGACAAGCCCCGAAGCGGCCAAGAGATGTTATGGATGAAGATTTGTCAAGAAATTTGGGTTTGATCGCAAAGATGAGTATGTTGTGTTTTGTGATAGTCGAGTGCTATAGACTTGAAGCGAGAATACGCCATTACCATTCAGTACAAAGCACATTGATGTGAGATATCATTAGTTCTGAGATCCTCCATTGGAAAAAGAGCTTATGAAGCTTAGAAGATTCCACCGCGATTTTAATCCCTCGATATGATGTGAGGTTGTTACGGAGAGAAGTGACTTTGTCTTGGTCGTACGACATGGACTCCTAAGCGAGATGTTAGGTGTAATCTCCCCCCTTATGTTGGGGTACGGAGGGGAGATTGTAATGTGGAGTCAGCCCGAAGTTAGAGGCGACCGTTTCCTCTGTAAGCCCGTTAGAGCATGGGTTTTGTAAAAAAAAAAAAAATGCGAGAAGAGGCGTGGCGGGGGTTTTTAGGAAGCGATTTTTTTCCAGCAAGAAAGGAGTGTGGCTGCGGTGGTCAGCACGGAGGAAGTTGGTTACAGGCGTTTTTGGAGCGGAAAATAGGCGTGCGTGGGCGTTTAGGCGAAATCTAGGCGGAAATTTTTCAACAGAAAAGGGCTGGGATAATTTTGGGTATACCTTTTGAAAGGTTTTCTTAGATCGGTCGGAAGGACGATTTTCGAGGTGAGATCTTCGTCAATTTGTCTTGATTTGGGGCTAGGTCTGCTATTATTTTATTCACTATATTTGGATTATTTCATTTGTTTGGGATCACCTAGTTTAGAATTAGGTTTTTGTACCTAAATTATTATAGTGGATATTTAGGTGGACTCCGCCAAGGTCCGTGGTTTTCACTCTTCTCACTTTGGGGAGGTTTTCAGCGTTAAAATTCTCTCTGTTATTTTTGTGATTATCCTTGGCGTATTATTTTTCTTGGGCTGCATTTTATTGATTCCTAACGAGGTTAAATCCAGCGAAAGGAAAATGTCGATCTTGTGTTTATTTCTGACCCAGAGATACGAGGCGGATTTGAAACAGGTTAGGGAGAGTGATTGTGAATACTTTGAAGAAATGGAAAGAGAGCATATTCTGCTTTGGAGATAGCGCTCGCAAGGAAGCAAGCATGGTTCGTAGGACCTCTCTTCTTTAATGCGATCAAATCGATAATGAAGAAGAAGATGATGACCCAGGAATGGGTGTTATGCGTACGCTTCGATTAGGTAGACCCGGATTACCGTAGGGTTGGGGGCGCGATTCACGTGTCATTTTGGATCGGAAGCGAAAGGTAGCGGAGCGGCCCGGAAGAGATAGCCGCCCGGCTGGAGGCGAGCGCGTGGGTCGTATGGGTGGTGAAGTCGAGACATGGGAGGCGCCGCGGGTGGGAGGGTGGAGGAGAGGCTTGGTGGTGAAATTTGGCGGAGGCGACGAGAATCCTAAGCGAATTCAAAATCGGAGGATTCTTGAGTCAATATGATTGGAACTTCCCTTCCTGATCTTGTTTGTCGATAGCGGTCTGCATTGCGCATGTAGAAGCCGAGGCTGGCGGCCAGTGGTCGAGTGTTCTGACCCGGTTGGGGAGAAATTTGGAATTAAGGTTTTGAAATGAGTGATGCAGAGGTGGGAAATCGTTGGGAGGGAAGTGTCTGTGAGAAAGATGAAAGAAGTTGATGAATTGGGAGAAAGAGGGGAGGAAGGGTAGGGAAAGGGCAATGGAGAGTGAAGAGGATGGCATGGGAAGCTATGAAGACGGGTGGTTCTTAGATGCGAAATTGAATGAAATGATAGAGTGTTTGGCTCTTAGAAGAAAGGAGGCATATATAAAATGCATTTATATTTAGGTTTGGTTGTCGGGAATGTAGTAAGAGGAAAGAAAAAGCGAAAAACTAATAATAATGTTTGGATGTCTAATAAAAATATCGAAAATCAAATATAAATAAAAGTATATTTTGACGAGGAGGATGAAAATAAAAATAACATGTCTGAACTTTAATTTTATTTTTACTTTCTTTCTTTCTTTTGTCTTTTCCTCTCTATTTTCTTTCCATTATATTTTTACTCCTAGCCTTGATGTTTGTTTTACCCTATCTTGTTGGGAAATTTTATGGACTCTTCCCACTCTAACTGTGTGTCATGCCAGGAGCTCTGAGCCTTCCCATTCTTCAGTGTAGGACTTTGGGTTCACTTGACAATCCTCCCTCGAACAAAGTTCACGAAGAATCACCCACATGGTTAGAAGTTTGAGCCAGAGGCTTTGATACTACTTAGTGAGAGTTTGGTTTGAATATTTCTTAGTATACATGAATACATATTCCGGCAAAAAAAAAATGGAACATAATCATGTGAGATTATATTGAATATTTCATAAATAAAAATACAATTTCAAATAAATATTGAGTTTGTAACATACCTAAATCAATTGCGATTGCCATGATGGATATGTTTGAATCGAAGGAAGATGATGATGTTGGTCGTGGTTTTTTCAGTCTTCTGGGATTGGTGTTTGAAAGTACATGTATGAGATTTATATAGCCCGTATACTAACCATATCTTAGGGACCATAACCACTTAGTTTCATTTATTTATAAAATCTTCACAAACCCCGTAATTAGGTAAAATTTTATACTAGGCATCACATTCTTCATATTACCGATTGCTATTTCCGAGAGCCCCCAATTAGACTATATAATGGATCACTTTGAATTAGCTCACTTTGATGAATAGAGATTCCATGTGCTACTACATTTTACATATGAATCGAGCATAGAAAAATTGCTAACATTTATCATTTAGATTAATAAACATATATCGATGCGATACCTGAATAGAACATACATGATTTTGAATACGAATTAGAAATACATCTTTTATATGATCCATGAAAGGCCGGATTACTCTCATAGCCTAAATTAATCTCTTGGTTCAAAAGATCTTACGCAATTTACTCACAGTAACCCCAGGTGGCATGTCGCGATCACGATACCATTAAAGTAATAAAATGGTAGTGTTGACATAGCGTCACGTGGTACCATAGGACCTTATTCTACCCCTTCACCCTCCTCTCTTCTCTCTCCTTTCTTTTCCTTCACTTTCCTCTCTCGTCTCTCCTCTCTCTTCCTCTCTTCTCTTCAACACAAACCACAGCGATGATGACCCCAGCACTAGTGGCACCACCTGTCCGAACCACTTTTCTTTTTTTTTTTTCTTCTTATTTAACTCTTGATTTTTTATTAAAATTTTATTTTACTTTTTAAAATCTATTAAATAAAATAGGAGAGAAATAGGAAGAAAAGAAAAACGGAAACTATTCTGAGAATTAGGTTTCCCTCTACTCCGGTTATTTAATTTAAACTGGGAGCCACGTAATGGCCTAAAGTTTACGTGATTCGGGCGACATTGAGATAATGTGTGTGGTTTTGGTTGTTGTTGTGTGGCCCGATTGAGCCAGGTTTCACGGGTTGGAATTTGTCAGAGATAAACTCTTGTGTTCAGGGATGGAAAAATCAGAGCATAATGTAACAAGCAGGGGTGTGCCCGTATTTTACTTACGCCGCAGATCGCGCATCAAACGGGCGGCCAGTAAACCTCGTCCCGAGCTCGAATTCAAGTGTTCTTAGACTCACGAAAGGTCGTTGAGTCTAAAATTCGCTAAAGATGAAGTGCTCGACTGACGGTGAAATTTGAACATTGAGTGGAGTCACGGACGGAGTTGAGAATGATCAGTTCTAGTTTCGGGAACTTGTTTTTGGGCAGGTTTAATATCCCCGAAATGCTTGGGAGTGCGTATGGCACGACGGGGAATTTCGTGTTGGATGTTTTGTGTGAGTATTGATAAAAGTTGGACTTCGGACTATGTCAGTTATTCCGAGCCCAAAGCATGGGTGATTTATGGCGGGAATGGCTAATGTGATTATTTACATGGGATTAGATAACATCTTTGAATATGTGAAATTATGTGTTATAAAAATGGAAATAATTATATGTATTAAATATAATTATCCATGACACTTGACATGTAGTGTAATAGATATGTTGCATGTGACACGTGGCGTTCTTGTAGGCATGATGACGCTCTGATGACATTTGCATTGCATTTTTGCGGGACATCACGTCGGATCGAGTGGCGAGTGCATGGTTGGAAGTCGACCTTTGTGTTTGGTGTTCGGCGGTATGGTGTCGGCGGTGTGTTTGGTGTTCGATGTATGTCGTGAGAACATGGTAAATCGACACTGTGTTGGTGTTCGATGTATGTCGTGAGGACATGGTTAATCGACACTGTGTTTGGTGTTCGATGGTGAGCTTAGTAAAATGGAATGATATCCCAGTGAGGCTCACGGTTACATGGCATAGAAAATACGTGTGTACATGGAGTGAAGCCAGTAAGGGATAGACACCCCCTCGGGTGAAAAACCCGGTATATGGATTTAGACATGAAGCCAGTCGGTGAAAGCCCATAAAAGCTGTTGTATAGAGAAAAAGTGCGTGATCTGTGAATGAGAACACGTCAGTGACCTGAATATAACACGATCTTGGGTAGAAATAAGTAGGCATTAAGGGGGTATCGATGTGTGTCTGGGAATTACAAAACAAAAAGCTTTTGTTTAGGAAGGGTCGGGTGGGGCGTATGATGGTTTCACACTCTAGGCATATCTCGAGTGTGAAGTGATGGAGGACTCGAGTTTGGAGTCATGAGGGCATCTGCATTCATGACATGTAGACATTCAGTCTGAGTATAGTTACTTGAATGCGTGTGATTGGCATTGCATGTTGCTCTTAGGTAGGAAGACCTTGGTAAGGAGATATATCTATTGGGAAGCTGCTCACCGAGTAAATTAGGACCACCTTTAGGAACTCAAACCTTCGAGGTCGTGGGTATGAAAAAGGCCGGGTTGTGGCCTTAAGAAGTATTTTTGTAAAATATATTAGAACAATTTAGTTTTAATATATTTTGGTATGTAAAAGTGTAAAGGAGTTGTACACATCAACTCTTGTAAAATATTATAAGAATTTTATGTTGTAAGAGAAAAATATACGAAGCGACCACGAATATTAGTAGGTTGAAGAGTTGTCGGTCGAATCCCGGATTTTGGAGTGGCATAGCATGGTATGCGAATATGAACCCCGGGTTTGGGGGCGTCACATGTTCTTTCTCATCCATTCTTGGAGCCTCGATTTTTATATGCATATCCTATCCATCCAAGAATTCAAAAACTAAGCTTTTCTAATAATATTGATTCCTAACTCTTGCCTATTTATTTGTGCCTACCTTCACTGATTGTTTAAGGCATTCTTTAGTTTTACCAATGATCTCCTTTTCATAACTACATAGCGGTTATTCTTGATTAATTTGCTTGAAAAAGAATGTACATTAACAGCCCCAGTGAACATTAGATTACAAAATCAAGTCTATTTCCTAAAGAAATTATTAATAATTACCTAAGTCATTGGTTGTAAACTACTAGTGGTAAAAAGGGTTGGGATGGATTATGGAAGGTTCGGGTTCTAGTCCCGATAGAGCAACAGAAAAAAGGAAAAAAAAAGAAAGAAAATAGTACCCATGTGTAGGTTCACTCCGGCTTTTGATTTGTCATAAAGTTGTCTTTGAAGTTTAGTTTAGAACATAGGTTAATTTGAAATTGCTTTGTGTCAGGTGTTGTAGTCTTGCTTTGTTTGCTTGTCTATCATGTCCAGTTCATTGTGGTAGAGCGCTTAATATTTCAAAAATACATGGCATAGGGAAGGGAGAGGTCCCGGGTTTGAGTCCTAGTGGGGACAGTTTAATACAATGTAACTGAAGTGTTTAACTATAAAAAATAAATAAAATAAATAAAAAAACTAATTTCATCGATTGATGATTGGTCCCTCTTTAAAAGTATATTCAATCACTCTGGTTGAGTGAGTTCTATGAAGAGTTTCTAAATTGGCTTTCAAAATTGACCTTGTACAGACTGCTCTAAAGGACAGTTTTCGGTTTCTTTACCCTTGGAAGGATTTAATTGAAAACCTAAGGGCCTGTTTGGTTCCTATTTTTGAAAACTATTATTGAGAAACCGAGTTTGGTGTTCTGCGAGAAAGCGTTCATACTCTCTAGTTATTGTTTTTGTGTTTTCATAGCTTGGCTGTTCTATGTTTTCCTTGTTGTCTTTGTTTTTAACAACGAGAGAAAATGGTTTCAAAAACGAAAGCAAACAAACCTAAGGCTTTCCTTGACAAGACGAATGACATGTTAAAGCTAATAGGGCCTTGATGAGTTAAAGTAGTATATTACGTATGCGGTATGGTATGTTTCATGATACAAAGATATTCATAATTTGCATATATGAAGGGGTTATTATAAACCTTCTCATATGTTACCACTATTTCCAACTATATAGTGAAGGTTTAATCACCATCAAGTTCATGTTTTCTTTTAAATGTTTAATCACCATTGTTGCCACGAATCACAAGATCTGGATAGTGATAAACAGTAATAAATAAACAGCATTATTCTTCTCATAAAATAAAGCACACTTCAAAAAGATTCATTTCATGTCTATCTTTCCCACAGGCAAAACACTCAAATCAGTTATCTCCACTTTTGATTTGTCATAAAGTTGTGCTCATTTAGTTTTAGAACATACAGTTGGACTGGAAACTGCTTTGTGTATCACTCAACCGTGCTTGTGTCCCCGGAGCGACACCAAAGCACTGCTCAAGCCACTCTCTACTTGTTTCTCCAGCCACTCTATGTATGGATGAGAGATCAGTTCTTGTTGTTTATTTATTTTTCGGTTTCGAGGCACCTTCTTCTTCCTCGTCTTCAACTTCATCACAGAGCGAAGCGGCCCACCACACCATGATTGGCTCCATTACCATGGGAATGATTCAAAGCAGGTATATCCTCCTCTCAACCTCTTCAGTATTACAACACCTCCATCTCCTCCAAATCTGTTCTCTCCAGCCTCATTATCCTCCGGAAAGCAGATCAATGGCGTCGGTATACCAGGGAACTATATAACATCCGACAGCTGACGCAAGATTCAATCAGCCTGTGAAAATACAGACTTCACTATCACCTGGTAGTACCCCCATACCATGAGAAACAAGCCTAGGAACTTTAAACTTCCGGCAGTTTCATCGTCCAGCTCGGGAAAATCTGAAATTATGCAAATGGGAGGACACCCAGTTTCAAACATCTCCCTTGGATTGTTCTCGAAGGGTTGTTTCATCTTCTTGGTGGCTAAAACAAGGGAAAGGAAGAGATCTGCTGAAGAATATCAGCAGTGTTCTCTCCTCTGGCAGCCCAGCTAGCTCTAGGAAATGATATAATCTGAGGAGAGATTTGTGGGGTTTTAGATAGTCTAGAAAGAATGTGTTGAGAATTTGTAGGGGTGGTGATGATGGTTACTTTTATGCCTCTGTCAGAAAGGAGTTTTGATAGGTCAATGAGAAGGATGGTGTGGCCTTGTGATAGGTAAGGGATGACTACTATATGGAGAGGAGATTCAGAACCCATGTTTTTGTTTTTTTTTTTTTGTTTTTTTTTTTTTGGTTTAGGGAGATTGAATTCCAAAAAATATGAGATGGGTTTTTTTTTTTAAATAGGGGTTAGAGAGCAATCATCTTCAAGTTCTAAATAAATCCAAATTATTATTTTAAATTGAACCAATATAGAAACTAATTAATTTAATGCACTAAAGTTGAAGATATTCAGCCATTTGATATGGATCCATTCGATTTTCTTCTTATTATGGAATGAAAATTGAGTTATTATGTCACCTTCTTAAAATAATATTGTCATTGCCTTTATTATGAGTGCTTGTGCATTTAACATGTAAAATAATGTAATACTTTATGTATATATATGGATTAATCGTCTTATTAACAATTGTATGCCTTTATGTCTAACTAAAGCGGTAAAGGGGTGGGAAGGGTTCTGGGAGAATTAAGATCGAATCTAGAACAGTATTATAATGTAATGTATAAAGTGAGCATATCAAAAAGAGCAATTCTGTTGACAATGATTTAGAAGTGTCTCTAGTGTTTTAATAAGCGAAAGCAGTACGTCATGTTTGGCTCGTGTGGTAGAGCTCTCATTGTTTAAAAAATATAGGGCAAGGAAGAGAGACGAGTTCGGGTTTTGAAGTCCCAATGGGTATAGTTTTCTTAAATCACTACCAAAATATTCTTAACTTAATTATATCATTTTCTATATATATATATATATATATATATATATATATATATATATATATATATATATATACATATCTTATCTGTTTTAAAATAAAACACAATTTTATTTACATATATAAGTTAATTTATTCATATTAATATTTCTCTTAGAATTACATGTTTTTTGTACACTTAATTTACATTTTATCACAAAAAAACTTCTATTTTCTTTAGAATTTTAAGAGTGCCAATTGTTTTTGTTCCTTTTCCAGAAATTGAAAAGAGGCCAAATTACCATCAACTGAGTTTTATTTTGTTTAATTTATTATGAAAACAAAATTCTGACTTTCCCATCTTCTCTACATTTTATTTTTCTTATTATTATTTTTTCTTTTCTATAAGAATTCTTTCTTGATAGGCTTTTAAAAATGGGCTCATGAGCCGCTCCACACGAAACCACGAAGAGCACCCGGCGCAGGCTTATTCCAGGCCTTTGTGTTGAGAATAGAAGGCCAATCATTGGTATACCCGTGAAACATTTAGGCCTTTTGGCCTTGACGAGAATGAAGGCCCAATCATTTCGGCTCGAAAGGTCGATTATGGGTAGTCGAGAAAGCCCACGTTCTATAGATCGACTTGAAATCCGTAGATAAAGGAAATAGAATAATCCTCGATAATATATTATCTAGCAAATCAAGCTAAATCTCTGACAAGGAAAATAGATAATTGCGATGCTGCTCATCCTGCGAATCCAAGTCGGATCCATCCAGTGAAAGAAGGATAAATTCTAAATAAATGATCTTTTCGATATCGAATATGATCTTAGATAATGCGAGAAATATCCGTCCGATGGAAGAATCCACAACCATCTGGCCCCGGGAAAACAAATCTTTATAAAATGCGAGGCCACCCACGATGATTGAAGATGCAAACATACATGACACATTCACCCTCTAGCATTCTCTTTTCTCTTAGAAAGAAATGACTTGGCGTGGTGGTAGCGGGTGAAGCCCTCGTGAGCCCCCCTTCTTTCTTGTTTTTGCGGTGCCACATCCGGTCGTGAGCCAAACAGCTGCGGCAATCTGCCGACCCAGGCGATCCGAGCCTGCGGTTGACCCGTGACGGTCACAGGGGCCCAATGACCTGACAACCGGCCAGTCGGGTTGAAAAAAGGCATCATCGGTTGGCGCGAATGCAGTGGGCAGCGATTCCTTGATAAATAAGGCGATCACTTGATTCTGCAGTGGGTATCAACTCTTTCTGGCGAAGCGGCGCTCAATCCACGAGGATGCGAGGATCAGCGGGCGACCTGAACGACGGACCTCTGAGTGCGAAGCGTCTGAAACCCGACACGAGCGAGGTGGGCGCTCGCCTCTGACTAACGATTGGAGGTGGGAGCAGCTCACCGGAAGATACAACGCCAGGGAGACACGACGGACTGGAAGGTCGCGCATCCCCTCGTGAGGGCGGCCAGTCTCGACATTCTCGAGTCTTGCAGACGATGAATCTGGCCCAGGAACGGGGCGCGGACCTCAGGCTAGCCTGGAGAGGGAGGGAACGAGGAAGCTGACACTCGGAGGATGTGTCGAGAACGAAGAACTACATCACCCTGACAAGAGCGGGAGCGCGATCATGGGAACAGAGGTTGAGAGCCTCCAGTAAAGGCTTAAGCAGGTGTGAAGGAGGTGGTAAGAGGGCCTTTTGTGTATGGACACCTTGAGTACATGGCGAATCACCATACAGTGAGGTGCTTCTTCCCTCTTATGAGTCGGGATCTTAAGTGGGAAGCATTCGATGGCGCGGAGATCGGTCGAGCATCTCGTACTTACAAAGCAGATGGAGTTACATAGGTATCCGAGACTACATGCGTCAGAGCTTCGCTATCACATTAAAAGCCCGACCTTGGCCCGGTTTAACAGACTTAGCGCCGTCAATCTCCTCGTTCGGAGGTTATCCATCGCTTTTGTCTCTCTCCACTTCATTGGAGCAGGACATATAGAAAGCCCGAAGCTACCACTGGCTAACCGCTGAGGCATGATTCCACGGGAAGCTGGGTCATGTTGGTTAATGAGAGTCTCTGAAGGTAGACATACTGGCAGTTTGTGATCTTTGCATTCATTCTTTGGATTAGGAATGGTCGAAAGACTTGATGTTTCCATCTCTAAAAATCCCAATGAAGCATAGGTGAAGTGCTGTAAGCGAGAGAAGTACATTAATGGCGGCTCTCCATATCAGAGGGCTCCTCCAGCTCCTTAAAGAAAGAAGGGGACGGATAAGCGCAGGGGCGGAGCCCCCGAAAATAGCGGCAAGGGAGAGTCTGAAAGAAAGATGAAGCGTCACAGAAAGACGAAACCTTAGAGATCTGCTGACCCACCTCAAACCACGAGACCGCAGCGTTGCCTGCCTACCTTTTCACCTCCTTGCGGCCTTAGTATCGCGGAGTCACGCGCGAAGTACACAAAAGCGAGCGAGTTCTGAGGTGACGACTGAATGAAGTCGAGACCTGCTTCTGAGAAACCTTTAGATCTGCGAATTCCACGGTGCGGATGATTGCATCTGACTCGAAGGAAATAAAGTATTTAATACGACATTAAGGTATCTCAGACAACTTCCTGTACGAAAATCGAGGCTCGAGGAACCAGCGCGGCTCGGCGGCCACCACCATCGCCCTGACAGGCAATGACTCGGCACCGACGGCCTTTGGAGAAATCCATGTGTGATCTCGGGAGGATTTGCGGGAGAATCCATTTCGACCGGGAGAGGCTATCTCGCATGACATCGGTCGGCGAGATGTGGAAGTACAAGCGGTGTCAGCGCACCAAGCTCGACCCGTCCGTCCATTCTCTAGCTTCCACGGATCTAGAGGGATGCGGCGCATGTGACCTTTGGTAAATTCGAGGCGAGTTGTGTGACAAAAGCGGGTTCATCGGGTCTTTAATTGACAGCGGGGTGGTGACATCATCTTGTCGTCAGAACTTTTCGATAAGATGGGCATCGGAAGGGAGGCCGGAACCGTCGGCCTGCGTCTGCGAGGGCTCTCAGGAAAGGTATTACCTTTAAGCTCCCCGTCTGGCTTCAGTGCTCCACGTGGGAGATCCCCATTGCAGGCGACGACGGTATTGAGAGATTCCTCGTTGGCCCAGATGCCCCATCTGCTATAATATGTTATTGGGCATGTACCCTCTCTCAATGCAATAAAAGCGAAATCCCACCTCCGCGTACCACATGATGATCAAGTTTCCCTACGTAGCGAAGTAGGAATGGTTGAGAGACCAGCAGTGGCGGGAATGCTATAAATCCGTGAAGCCGAAGCGGTCGACAACATAAACTTGTACAAGCTCGACATGCGCGACGAGGTGCTCACCCGACCTGAGCCCTCGGAATTCGGCAGAGTGTATCGTTGGATGACGACCACTGGGCCCGCCTCGCCTATATTGGCTTGAGAGCTAGCAAAGGACCTTAAAGTCTCCTCACCCATTTTTGAGGAGCGGAACAAAGGCGTCTTCACATGGGCGGCCAGACATGGAGGAATTGACCTCACGGTGAGTACCCCGCGGTGGGCGTCGGTCCCAGTCTTTTCGAGCGATAAAGCGAGGGAGGAGCTTGGCGCGACGAATGGCGATCGAGGAGTCGACAAACTCCTCGGCGGGAGCAATCGGAGAAGGTGGAGATATCTGAATGGTTGGCGGCCAGCAGCGTCGTACTTGTCGAAAAAGCAAATGGCAGTGGCGACTCTGCGTCGACTTTCTTGACATCAGCGGCGCGAAGGGCCGGTTTCCCTCTGGCGGATCGACCTCATCGTAGATGCCACAGGCGACCATGAACTCCTCGGTTTTATGGATGCCTTCTCTAACTGTCCAGTCGGCATGGACCCGGATGACCAAGAAAGACCTCGTTACGTCATAGGGGCGGGGAACTATTGTTGCTCAGTGATGCCTTTTGGGCTCGAAGCGCGGAGCTACCTACGAGGAGGGTGGGTGAGCAGGGGATGTTCGGAAGCATATAGGAATGACCATGGAGGTGTACATAGATGACATCTTTAGTAAAATCCACCATTCTTAGGAGCTCCACATAGCTCATGTAGGCGTTCGGATCACGAGTCTGACATGAAACTAAATCCGGCCCGAGTGTGCGCTTGGAATTATCATTGGGAAAATTCTAGGCTTTATAGTTAACCATCGGAATAGAGGCAAATCGAATGAAAATAAAGAATTTGTGCTTTCGACATATCGTCGCCTCGAAGCATAAGGAGGTCCAACGTCGCGGGAAGGATTAACAACTGGCGGGTCGTATCCGGGCTAGTGATAAGTGTCGACCTTTCTTCAGTTTTGAAGGCCTTTTCGATGGGGATGCAGTGCGAAGAAGCATTCTCGGCTATTGAAACATATTTGGGTTCCCCCACCTTAATTCTAGTAAGCCCCGTTGAGGGGAGCTGCTCACTTTCTATGCTTAAGCGGTATCGGACTTCTCGACCCGGTATCCTCGTCGAGGAGACAAAGACGAGTGCGGCACAGGTTTACTGTGCCGGTCGTGCTCACGAGAGGAGCGGAAGAGAGGTGCAGGGATGGAGAAATTAATCTTGGCCTTAATGTCCCGCGACTCGGAGCTCCGCTCTTGGGGCTCATACCATAGAAGTTCGACAGGAATATCCGATCGAAGCAAATGTTACATAAACCGAGACCTCGGAAGGGAGGTGATGAAGTGGGCCATAGAATTGTGAGTTCGACATCAGATATAAGCCGCGCAATAAAGGCGGAGTCTTAAGCAGTTCGTCGTAAATTCACACCTCGGCGAGCCCTGAGAACACTGGCTGCCGCCGACTACCCATGCGGAAACTTTACGTATACGAGATCCTGAAGCGCCTGAGGGAAGCGGAGCCGATTTAATCTTGACCTCCCCCGAAGGAATAGACATTGAGTATGCGCTCATGATCGGATTCCAAGCCTCGACAAACGGGTCGAATATGAAGTGTCATAGCGAGGCCTCGACCTCGCCCATTCACTTGAAATTGACCCGGCTTAAGATGCACCCAGCGACTCACCGGTGGTAGTAAGACAAATAGAAGACACCTACGAGGCCAAAGCGAAAGAATGATCTATACCTAAAAGGTCTGAGATTTATTAGAAAATGTTCGGTGCTGGTCAGGTCAAACATATCCTCGGAAGCCGGATAACTCGGGCCGATGCCTTGGCAAGGCTGGCAAACTGACCTCCACGGAAGACCTCGGGTAGGTCAGCACTTGTCGAATACCTTGCAGGCCTTCTATAGATCTACGTGACCGTGGAAGTTGTTAAATCGGGTCAGCCCAGGAGTTAGATGAACCGTTTAGGATTACATAATAGACAGACGTCTACTCGGCGACGAAAGAAGCGATTAAAATCGGGACGAGGTCGGCCCGGGTTCACTAATCGCAAGGAAGCTGGCCTGGCGGGTTTCTTCACACCATCCTTAAGTGCATCGCGGGAAAAGACGCGAATACGGTGCTAAAGGGAAGTACACGAAGGTGTATCACGGAGGGAAATCATATCGAACTCGGGCATTAGCGAGGGGAAGGTCTTAAGGCGGGGATACTATTAGCCCACAATACTTCGAAGGCGCCAGGCCTAGTCGGGAGATGCAAGATACGCGGGGCATGCCCCGAGATCTCACGCCTTATCGGGAGCCACCAGCGCTTCGATTACAAACCCTTGGCCTTTGTAGTGGGGTTTGGACATCACCCCGGGACCTCGCCCTTAGGAAGGGCCAATGTAAATTCATCATCGTTCTGATGGGTGCTTCACCAAGTGGGTAGGGCGAACCTTTAGCCTGATCACAGAGCGGAAGATACACAATTTTGTGTGGCGAGCCATCATATCACGAGGTTTGGTATCCAAGGCCACGGTATCAACAATGGAAGAATTTGACAGCGCCAAGTTCGGGGATTTTTGTGCGAGCTCGGAATTAAATTATTACTCGTCGACACATCCCGCAGTCTAATGGTCGGGTTGAAGTCACCGTAGAACCCTTAAGGCCGCGTGGAGAACTAGATTGGAAGATCTTAAAAGTAGTCTGGAAGATCTTAAAGGCAAATGGTAGAATTATCTGGTGCTGTGGGCCCCTCTGGGACTAAGAGTCGACTAACGAAACCATTCTGTCTGCGCTGGCCTTGAGACTGTTAGCCCTATTGAGGTGGGTTAAGTCTAAGTTGGGTTAGCGACAGGTGAACACAATGAAGCGGGGCTCCGTCTAAGTTGGACCTCCTAGATGAAAAGCGTGACGGGTTCTGGGCGCACGGGAGGATTACCCGGAGAGGAGAGGCGGTGCTACGACGAAGGTCGAACTAGGAGCTACATGCTGGGTGGCGTAGTCTTGAAGAAGCTCCTGACAGGAAGAATCGGCGCATGGAAAACTAGGCCCCAAGCGGGAGGCCCACATCATATCCCGGCGTCATCGGGCCAGGCGATTCTGACTCTAGGCGGAGGAGGAAAATTCTACATCATGCTTGGAATCTGCGGGAACACCTTAGCGTTTTATCAACGGACCTCGGTTTGTAGTCTTAAATGAAGCGTATCAGGTGCCGGTGACGATACGGCGTTTATTGGTTATTTTGTTAGACATCTCAAACAGCTCAGACATATAATGCTCAAAAAAATTACATGCAATAGAATGAGAAAGTTCATAGTCAAAAAAGGAAAAGCCTCTCTTTTATTCAATCGGATACATTGATTCTGTCCCATTAGTGTCATCCGTACATCTTGGAAATACATAGTACAAACGTTCCCTCAAAAAAAAGAAAAAAAAACCCTTAAGAGAAGAGAAAGAGGAAAGGAAAATGAGATGAGAAAATAAGTGGAAGAGGGCGAGAAAGGTGGAAAGGGAAGAATAGTAGAAAGATGGGGAAAGAGGAGAGAGAGAGAGAAAGAAGAAAAATGGATGGGGAAAGAGTTTGTCAGAAAGGAAGAAGAAAAAGGAAGAAAGGAAGGAAGAGGGAATGAAGAAGAGGAAGAGAAGAAGGAGGAAGAGAAGAAGAATAGAAAATAGAGAAAGCGCTGAAATGCATGCCGCCTCTTGAGACGCATTCAACCTTGCGAAGAGTGAGAATAGAAAACTTTCCGTAAGGGAGACTAGGGAAGAACTCCACAAGCGGAGGTCCAGCAAAAGCTGAGACGGAATCTTGACGGATCCCTGAAGACGATCAACCGCTAAATCTGTGGATCTCGGTGCCTTGCAGTGGCGAAGTATCCAAAGTATAAACTCTAGCGATGAAGCTATGGTATAAGAAGGCCAAAGCACTCGGAGGTCGCCTTAATCGTTTCAAATTCTCCATAAATCGGCATTAAAGACTCTAGCATCTTTCCAAGAAAATCGGGAAGTCAGAATGTTTGCACACAATGACTCGGTTGATGGCTCGACTACTCACGCACGAATTAAATGCGGCCTAAGAGTCGGTCGGCTCGAGGGCTTCTCTCCTTGACAAGGCCTCGGCGCCGAATTGGCCGGCTCGCTTTGGCGAGTTCGACTACTGCCTGGTCATGCAACCTAAGAGTCGGATCATTTCGAATTTCTCTCGCCAACAAAGGCCTCGGCGCCGAATTGCGTCCTTTGCGGGTTGATACTCACTGGTCCATGCATTTGCAGTGAGTTATTTCAGGCTATATCACCCAACAAGGCCTCGGTAGCCGGGCCGATGGCTCTTGTGAGTTCGACTACTCTGCACAGGTCATGCAACCTAAGAGTCAAATCAGCTCAGGCTATATCGTAACGACCAGGCCTCGAGCCAGGCCAGTGGCTCTTTACGGGCTCGACTACTCTGCCACGGCCGCAGACCCTAGAGTCGGATCGGCATTTCAGATATCTGCTAATCAGGAGCCTCGGTGTGGAGCCCTAGTAGCTCTTTAGCGGGGTTAAACCACTCTGCCCTGGTCATGTAACAAGAATTCCCGGATCATTTCCGGGCCTATACTCCTTGACAAGGCCTCGGCGCCTGAAGCCCGAGTAGCTCACTTTGGCGGGCTGGGCCTCTTGCCGCAGGCCAGCGACCTAGAGTCAGATCGGCTCAGGCTATATCGCCAACAAGGCCTCAGCACCTGGAGCCCAGTAGCTCACTTTGACAAGCTCGACTACTCTTGCCTGAGGTCATGCGGCACAAGAGTGGTCATTTCGGGCTATATCCTTGCTTTCGAGCCTCTCAGTAGCCGGAGCCCGATAAGCTCACTTTGACGAGTTCGACTACTCTGCACAGGTCATGCAGCCTAAGAGTCAGATCAGCTCAGGCTATATCGCCCACAAGGCCTCAGCGCCCGGAGCCCAGTAGCTCACTTTGACGAGCTCGACTACTGCAGCATGCACAGGCCCACGGGCTAGGAGTTATATCGGATTTCGGTACATATACGACAAGGCCTCGGCGGCATTTCGAAGCCAGTAGCTCACTTTGGCCAGGTTCGACCACTGCGGTGCATGCAACCTAAGAGTCGGATCGGCTCGGGGCTATATCGCCAGCAAGGCCTCAACGAGCCCAGACTCACTTTGACGTAGTTGAGCTTCCTATCTCTTGCACAGTCATCGCGACCTAAAGAATTGAAGATCAGCTCGGGCTATGTAGCCCGAGCAAGGCCTTGGCGCCCGAACTGTGGCTCGCTGTGAGTTCGACTTCTCTGCACGGGTCATGCGACCTAAGAGTTAAGATCGACTCGGGCTCGGCCCACGAGGCCTCGGCACTGGAGCCCGGCATCTCGGTTGTGACTCGACCACTGCCCACTCGGGCCGTGCGGCTGGGTCTGTTCCAGCCCGAGCGAGCAGCCCATGAAGCCTCGGCAGCCCAGTTCGAAGAGCTCAACTGCTCAACTTTACATCCATAGGCTACTCGGCTCAGACGATGTAATCAATACAATTCATGTAGAATAGCGCGAATTGCAAAAGTAGAGACAAAAGTGGTAAAAAGATCGTTTATTAAGGAAAAGACTACATATGTCCTGGGTCCCAAGCCCAGAAAAAAATAAGTAAACAAACCAGCGTCAACCTCTAGTGCGATCGCGATAAGGAAGAACAAGGGTGAAGAAGAGGTGGACCTCGGCGGGGGGTGCCGGAGTTCTCAGGAATAGTCGAGGGATTCCTCGACCTCCTAGTCATTGGAAGGTCAAAGTTGAAATGGGACCGGAATAGGCGTGCTTGACCTTCTTACGAAAGGCAAGCCACCTAAAAAACCCATTGGTATAAGCCTTGGCCCTCAATCTTCTATAACCTCATCCCGAGCAGCCGAGTTACTTGTTGTAGGGTCCCCACGCAGCCAGCTCCTCGATCGGGCATTCGGTAGGTTCTGACCATGAAACCTCATGAGCCGAGTCCTGTAGCGTCGTCTTATCGCGCAATTCATCTTTGACCGCATGTAGCTCTTCCTTAGACTCCTGCAGCTCGCCCTGGGATGTAAGAAGCTCATCCTGGCTCACGTGCGGGGAAGCTACATGTGGGCGGGGCTGCGGCCGATCACGGCCTCCTAGAAAGTCATTACATGCAGCCGTAGCTCATCTCGAACCTCCCGAGATCCGCCTTGGCGCTCTCAAACGTTCAGGGCCTCATCTTCTCAACTCTCGGACCGAGCTTTCGTCTTGATATTAGTATGCTTAAATCAGATTTAGCCCACGTGCTTCCTCGGTCATACGTTGCACCCGATCCTGCAGCTCCGTCTGCTCAGATGTAAGGGAGGCCACCCTCGCTTTGTAAACCCGAGCGCTTTGGCATAGCGCCGTCTAACTTGGCCTTTGGCGATTCTTCAAATGAGCTTAACACCCACGTCGACGTAAAGTGGTATCGGCAAGTCAATACTCAACTCAGAATGAAATCAGATGCGACAAGATACGGGAACTTACAGAGGCGACCCCCTGCAGGGATAGAGCCAAAGCCTCATCAACGGGCAGCACGCTCGACCTCTTAAGGTCAGAATCCTTAAGAATGGGCGAGGCAAGCGCGGCCATGAGTTCGTCATTTAGAAGCGAGTCACCATCATCGCCCGGTTTAGTCCTTCCTCTTCAGATTCTTCGCCTTCGGAGAAGGTGGTCTTTGCTGCCGTGGCCAGTTCAGGACAATGATGGGCAGCCTTAGCAATTTCGCTCGTGGCCGCCCGAGAACCTTTTGGCGTGCGGCGGATCGAATGGGTTTGCGAACTCAAGGCCCTAGGAACCTTAGCCCAAGCGATCGCGCTGCTCCGACTTTACGACATGACGGAGAAGATGAAGACGCCCCCAATTTTGGAACTTTAACCAAAGTCGATCGATCTTTCTCAACGGAGTTCAGGGTTTTTCGTTTCACGCTCCGAGGCTTCCAAGACAGCGTCTCCAACTTAGCCAGTAGTTCTCCCTTGGTGGGTTTGGCAGCGGAGGGCCCGACGGGAGAGACTTTCGTGGTGGAAGGAGGCGAAGGCCTCAAAACAGCGAGCGGTGGCCACTCAAGGCTCGAAGGGCTAGGAATATCAGGCTTGATCATTTCGGCGTAGGGTGAGGGAGGACATTCGACCCAGCGCCGGTATTGCTGATATTATCTTCGGCCAGTGAGATCGATTTAGTGCTGAGAGGCATGTAGACAATGCAATTAAATACCCAATATTTCCGCCAAAGGTTATACAGGCTCAGCGAACATTTACATATAGATTCTTGGTGGTGGTCCAGCAGCTGGAACCTTATTTGTCGTCCTTGTCGATGAATTAGTATTCCCAGTGCGACATTAACAAAGTAGCGTCCACTTCCAAAGCACGTGGGAAGAGGAAGATCGAAAATCACGAGGAGAACACCAGGCGTCGAGAAAAATAGAGGAAAGCCTCGAGAGGTTTCCTTCGGCTAAAAAGATAAGGCAAGCTATGTGGGAACACAGATTCTTGTCCCTAAAGAAAGCGATAGACGACAAATACCACAACCATTGGCGAGAGCTAGGGCGGAACATTGAAGTCTTTAAGACCCCTTTCATGAAGGGATGCGAGGAGAAGCGAAGACCATTATCGAAGGCGCCGACACATATCTTAGGCGGAAACCACGTAGAGGTTAAAACGTCGGACAGCGCTCAGGCAGCGAAAAGGAGGTCAATAGCGTCTAGCAGGTGGCCCGTAGCGGGACCGACCTTGCTAGGCCTAATTAAAGCATCTTTGAGCGGCAGATTCTAGGTATTGACCCTCGGGATATTTGTGGTCTGCTTTCCGCACACTTGTCGAGGAAAAGGAGCGCCTGAGGCGTCTCGAGTTCAACCCATTAAGCGGTCGGAGCTTTGCCCGATCCATGGCGACCTTGATGAAAAACCTTTCAATATAGAGAAAGAAGCGACGGACACTATGATGAAAGCAAATAATAAAAAGCAAACATTGACTAATCCTAACGCCTCGTCATGGTCGAAAAAAGACCGAAGGATAAGGGCGCGACGGTCGGAGATAAAGCGAAAAAGCTACCTCGGGAAAAACGCGGGAAAAGGCGAGAGCAAGAAGGGTTTCAAGATCGGGAGCACACAAGGCGAGGAGGTGCGAAGAAAACGAGAGCGAAAGTGGAAGGTGAGGCGAAAACGAGAGTCATCGTATGCGAGATGTATGGCGATCAGGCATAACTAACCCAGCTGGCAGACACGTGGAAATTGCATCGATATGAGAAGCGTTCTGGCCATATACACATACGCCCATTACCTGAGGGTGGAGAAGCCAGTGATAGGGTTTGAAAAATGGGCTCATGAGCCGCTCGCCAAACCCGAAGGAAGGCATGCCCATTGAAGCGTCGGGCCTTTGGCGGCTAGAATGAAGATTTGACCGCTTTTTTTTTTTTTTTTCGGCCCAAAGGTCGATTATGGGTGATCGAGAAAGCCCGTTCTCTAGTCAAACGATCCCATAGATAAGGAAATAGAATAATCCCGATAATATATTATCCTGCAAAATCCAGCTAAATCACCAACAAGGAAAATAAGATAATTCACATTCTCTTGACTCATCCCTACAGGATCAAGCGTGGATCCCATCAATGAGAAAGGATAATTTAAATAAAGCGCTCTTTTCGATATCAAATTCGATCACGATAACCATGAGAAATATCTCGTCGATGGAAAGAATCTAACCACCATCTAGCGGGAAACAAATACTATAAATGCCAAACCACCCCATCGGTGAAAGATGCACATAGTAAACATCGCAACACATTCGCCCTCTAAGCCAGTCTCTCTTTTCTCGAGAAAGCGGCTTGGGCATCGGATGGCCACGGCGAAGCCCTCACAACCCTTCTTTCTTGTTTTGCGAGAGGGTGCCACGTCGAGGCACATGGGCCATCAACTGTGCTGTCTACTTTAGCCGACGATCCGGGAGCTGCGAGACCCAGCCCGGCGATGCAGGAGTCCTAGGCCCAGCTGACCCAAACACGCTCGGCCCGATCAGGTTGAAAAAAGCATCATGTTTCATCATTTTATTATAAGATTAAAATTTTCCTTCTAATTTTCGCTTTTATTTTTATTTTATGATAACCAAAAAAATTGAATTAGTAAAAAAGTTAGAAATTCAATCCCAATAAACAACCTCATATACGGGACCAGTTTACTAGCAACTAAAGTATTAGCTCTCAAAAAAAAAAAAACCAACCTCATATCATATTTTAACTAAAAACACACCCCCCAGTAAAAAAAAAAAAACAACCTCATATCATGTTTTAACTAAAAAAACACACCCAGTAAAAAAGGGAAAAAGGAAAAAACGATGTGAGGTCATCTCAACTTTTCGAGAGTCATCTCCTTTCACATTATCATTGGGTTGGCAAAATATTGAATCTCTTTGATGATGTTCAAAAACACCGACAAGAAATTGAATCCCATTCTAAATGAAAGAAATAATTAATAGCTCTTGTCAATTAGAAATGAGTTTCTAATAAGAAGAAGTAAATTAAAGCCATTCGACCATACTTTAATAGGGTATTAATTCTTTGAATGGGCATGTACTATTTTTGTCAAACTATGAGATGTCTTTAGTGGACCCTTGTACATACGAAAGACACTTTTAAGTTATACAACATTCAGACTAATCCTCATACGAACCGGAATGCTGGATCACGGGCGAGTAAAGCTATGCCACAAAGAAACAGACGCCCATTCACCGAACTCAAACTCCAGGAAACCATTAGTTAAGTTAGGAGAGACCCTAATCATCTCAACCAACATGTCCTATGTTGTTGAATTTTAATTCTTGATTAGTATGTCGTAGCAGTAGTATCTATAAAAAACCCACTTGGTTTTACGTAATTGAAACGATTGCTACTCTAATGGTGAAAATTAGTGCTTTTTCAAAGCGTCTTTGATGACCTTACGGATTTCAACGGTTGATCGCTATCGGCACCCCCATCGACAAGCTCTCCATGAGTTCCCGGTCGCGGTGGCTCAAAGAGAACCCTCCACACTTATATATATATACATATATATATATATATATATATATAAAGGTAAGAGATAACTGACTTTCTTAAGGATTATGGAGTAATAAGTGGCTTAAGAAATTAAGTTTTAAGGAAAAGGTCTCTTGCATCTTAGTAGGTGGGCTCTAAGTAGAGATGCTTTAGAAATTAATATTGTGAATGAAGTGAGGTGTGATTCTTCATTGTAGTGGCTTTTAGCATTTATAACTTATAGCGAGTGAAATTTTCTTTGCATGCAAATTTGTAAGCATAACTTCACCGCACACATGTTTTAAAGTCATGGGTGAGAGTTCTTATAAATAGCATTAGAGCAAATCCTCTAATTTGTTGTGAGAGTTTGTTTGACCCTTGTTATGTCTATAGGAGGGGTAGGAGGATTTGTTTGTCACGTCCCATATCGGATATGAAATAAAGTTATTAAAGTTATATAATCATAAACTCTTCTTATCCTTGAAGACACGTTTAAAACCTGTGAGAGCTCCCTTAAGCCTAAAGTTGTGATATCTCTTCATGATTTTGTACATATCATTGCAATTGGGGCCTAATATATATGTGTTATATTAATCAAATGTGATTTCAGAGAATATAATTTTTTTTAATCTCATTTGAATAGTCCTTGAAGCTTGGCTTAAGTGGTAAAGGAATTGGAAGGGGTTGCGATAGATCCCACATTGGAATCCAAAGTCTAGCTCAAGTAACTAATCTATGCTTTCAGAAATCTCCATCTCTGTGTCACTTAGAGGGCCTCCTGGAAATCATAACCAGACAATAGTCCTTTCATGGGTATAAGCTACTAAAATTGGGAATAATTAATATCAAGACCAACACCATTCAATTAAATTCAACATTCAACTCAGGAAATTTTATTCTCATTGTACAAAAAAGTTATAACTAACATTAGATCTTTTCATTGAAGATGTGTTCTGGCCAGATTACAGTGTACATTAAAATCTTGTCGAGAAAATTCCGCTCTTACATAAATCAACTAAAGAAATGATTTCCGGCTTTTGTAAGGTTCATTGAATTCAAAGCGATGTCGTAAATGATTTTCAACATTAAATTTCAACTTCAAAACTTCTTAACAAATTATTGTTTCAGATATAGTAAACGAATTAAAATCCAACGCTAAGCTAATCTATGAAGAAAATAAAAATAAGAAAAAGAAAAGAAAAGAAAAAGAAAAATATAATACAAAAGAGTCTTGACTACCAGTACTCTAGTTCGTTAGATTCTGACTAGTTGCCTCGCTTACGATCGTTCTATTTATAGAGCCTAAAAGTTTGGGCCCTAAAATTGAGGCCTAATAATGTGAATCCACACTAAGCATTTAGCCTAGATTTGCCTTCTCTTGTCGTGACCTAGAAGTTGTGTCTGACCGAGTTTTGTGTTTTGTTGCGGAACATTTGCGGGTATGTAGTCATGCAGCCGGCGACTTGAATGTCTTATGCTCCTTCTTGCTTCAGTTGTGACATCGTGTTGTTGTTGCGACAGTCTTCTTCCCTTCAGTATGAAAACTCTGTCACGACAGAGTTTCCTTTGTCGCGACAATATTTTGTGCATTCCAAGTTATGTCGCAACATCGATAATCGTATCGCCTTACAATTACAAATACGGCTTGCAAGTTGGTGTCGTGACCCAAGTTTTCATGTCGCGATAACATCTCTGTTCAGGCTATGTTGTAACACTATCTTATATTTTCTACATTTCTGTCGCGACCCAGAAAGTCTGTCGCGATAGAGGCTTGTTGTCAATGAGCTTGACTTCTTGTTGCAACTTTGTTCTGATGTTGCGACATGACTTCTTTATGTTGTTAATATTTGCTGTTGTGACAAGACTCTTCTGTGTTTAGCTTACTCGTTATGTCGCGACAGCACTTCTTTGCATTGTGTTGAAATCTTTGTCGCGACATATAAAAGTCTATCGCTACCTTGTTCTCTCTGTTCAGCTCATTTATGTGTTGCGACATTAATATCCATGTCGCGACATAGACTTATCTCCTCAGCTTGAAGTATGTTGCAACGTTGAGTTCCTTGGTTGCGACCAGGCCATTTCAACAAGTAGCGTCGATTGTTCGACATGGATTTTCTTGTCATGGCCCGAACTTTTTCTTTGATGCTCTCTTACGTCTCAGCGGCTGCTCCATGTTGCAAAGAGTCGGTGTCGCAGCGAATAGATTCTATCGCGACATAGATTACGCCTTACGGTGCTTTCATTATGCTTAACATAAATGATTTTGTCTTAAATGGCTGCTTCCCATTTCTATCCGCGACTTCTTTGTCTTTTATGACATAGCTCATCTACCAATTTCTAGATCTTTTGTTCCGACACATAAAATATTGTTCTGTTCAATTTTCCTGACCATTTTGTAGACGTTTGTAGCGACCTAGAAATGCTAATCTGAGAGGCTAACTGCAATTGCCTTTTTCTCTTCTTTCTTCTTTGGAAATCTCTTAACTTTGCATTAAGCTCTGCCAAAACACTAAGTTTGTAATTATTCCATAATTTGGCATTAAAGCAGCTACGAAAACACTAAAAACAAGTCGAGAAAAAATGGTTAAAATGATCAGTTTAGGACTCATCACTCACCTAAGCAGCCCTCGCCGCTTAAGTAGTGATCACTTTAGGTGAGAAGCAGGCTCGCCTAGGCGAACATACCCTCACCTCGGCAAACCCCTTCGCCTAGGCGAAGAACCAATCTTACTTGAGAAGATTCCCATCTTCGCCTAAGTGAAGAAACATTGAGCAAAACCTGAAAATCAAATTTTTTTCTTCACCAAACAGGCCCTTAAACGAAAAACCCTCTTTTCCTGGCCCAAAGATGGAAAATAAACCAAGTATGAAGAATTCCCTCCCTCTTGGAGTGTAGACACATGGGTAGGAAGCTTCCTAAACCCGAAAACTTCGATCTCCCGAATTCTCCTTTCTCAGATCTTCGACAAAATCCTTCTTTCTAGGTACCCACACGTACCCCTCATTGATGCGATGAACTTTTGTTCTTGGCCTGACAAAAACCGATCAAGAAAACTCCGTAGACCTTGGAAGGAATCTCTTGGCTCTCCTCTTCTTTTCTTCTCTAACTCTCTCGGTCAAACTAAGAAAATGGCCTCTTTTTTGCCCTAATTCCCCTTTTTCATAACTTAAGTTTAAGTTAGATGTATGGCCCACGTCGTGCCACGTGTCTACCCTTGTTCAAGTCGGATGTTGGCCCGAAGCTACTCATTCCGTCTCAATTCAAATTCAAATCATATCCCATGAACTTATCTCAAGTCATTTCCCAAATTCCAAGATTTTTGTAAACAATATTGTCCCTTTGAGGTCATTAGACACCCGTCACATAAAAACGTGAACATCGAACAATCTTCGGGTCGACGAAATGTCGTCACAGGTAATTAGATTTCACGAGACGAATCCAACGACCAAGTCCATTTCATCATCCGAGATCTAAAAAAATTCCAATTTTTCAACATTACTACTCCCGAGCAATTTCTTTGTTTTTGCCAGCACCCCGAGAAAAATTCAATTTTTCTAGAGTTTTCCAGGTTTTCTCGTCCCGAAATTCCCACAATCTCATGCATATACAACAGGTCATTTAATATCAGCCAATAAAACATGCCTTCTTCCTTAAACAAGAAGGGATAGTTGTACGCATAGTGTCATGTTCCCATGTTGCCTCCTCACATTCGGTGTTGCCCGCGACACCTTCACTAGCCTCACAATCTTGCTTCGCAAAACCTGATCCCGACTATCCATGATATGCACAAGTCCTTCCTCGAAGGTTCCATCTATATCAACAATAAGCTCTCCCCAATCCACAAAATGGAGTCGGATCGGTGTCATACAGACATGGAACATGGAATACCACATGAACACTCGATAAACTTGGCGGTAAATCCAACCGGTATGTAACCGTACCTATCCTCTCGAGTACCTCGAAGGGCCCAATATACCTCGGTGATAGCTTTCCCCGCTTGCCAAACCTGACCACTCCTCTCTTAGGCATCACCTTCAAGAAGACATGATCACCCGCCTCAAACTCCAAAGTAAGCCGCCTTACATCCGGCGTGAATCTTACCGACTACGGCGTGAGAAGACACTTCCATATCAAATTCACCTTCTCAGAGGTGTCTCTAACCAACTCTAGACCCGTGGTGGTTCTCTCTCCCAGCTCTGTCCAACAAACCGGAGATCGACATAGCCTCCCATATAATGCCTCATATGGTGTCATTTGTATGCTCTTTTGATAACAACTGTTGTAGGCGAATTCCACCAAGGGTAAATGCTCTTCCCAGCTACCCTTGAGATCCAGAACGCATGCCCGTAGCATATCCTTTAATGTCTAGATTGTCCTCTATGACTGATCGTCCATTTAAGGATGAAAAGTTGTGCTCATCATCAACCATGTCCCTATGGCTCGTTGGAAACTCTCCCAGAAATTAAATGAAAGCGGATCAGTCCGATACTATGGACACTTGCACTCCATGTAACTTGAACAATCTCGATGCATTTTCTTTTGTAGAATTCCTCGGAGTGAGAAGATCGTTCAGGTATAGCGAAGTGTGCCAGAGCTTAGTAGAGCATTCTTATGCCACACCGCGTCATGCCCTCACGATGTCCGTGGAAAGTGAGTCACAAAGTCCATCGTGACGTGCTCCCACTTCCACTCAGCTACCTCCAATGGTTGGAGTAATCCTGTTGGCCTCTAGTGCTCAACCTTTACCTGCTAACACGTGAGACGTCGTCGAATGAAATTTCCTATGTGTTTCTTCATCCAACTCGATAATACCTTATGACGTGAATAGTGATACATCTTTGTACCCACCTAGATGCACAATAAAGTAAAAGCGATGGAACTCTCTAAGGATCTCTCTCTCGGATCTTTTGTTGGGGAACCATGACCGAGTCCTCTATCTGAAGACTACCATCCCAAGTGCATGGCCTGGCCAGCCGTCTTTTTGTACCTGACCGTACCTAGTCCTTGATGGACAGTATCTCTATGTCATGTCCCTGAAACTAAATCACTTTGCTCAATAGGGAAGACGTAGCCACTAAACTCCCCAAGGTACCCTAAGCCTAACCATATTCACGGTCCATTGTCCCGTAGTCTCGGCATTGCCACTCTGGGAAGCCTGCTAGCTAACAGCTCCCACGTGACTTCAGCAGAGTGCATCAGCCACCACATGTGCCTTACCAAGATGGTAATGCAAAGTGAAATCATAATCCTCCAAACACTCCATCCACTTGTGTTGCCTCATGTTGAGGTTCCAGTGTGTCAAAATGTACTTCAGACTCTTATGGTCTGAAAACACCTCGAACTGCCCATCGCATAAATAGTGGCGCCAAGCCTTTAAGGCAAAGACAATGGCCGCTAGCTCCATGTCATGGGAGTAACTCTTGCTTTCATTAGTTCTTTAATTTTTGAGAACCATAAGCCACCACCTTCCCGAACTGCATCAAAACACATCTCAGTCTGTCCTTAGAGGCATCACAATATACTATGTACCTCTGTCCCCTCTCGATTATCGGGAATAGGACTGAAGTAAGCCTCCTCCTCAATGTCTGGAATGCCTTCTCGCATAAGTCATTCCCACCATAAACTAACCTCCTTCAGGGAGTCAGCACCTCGTCATGGCGCGAGATATGGGAGAGTCCCTCGATGAACCTCTGTGTGCCTTGCTAATCCTAGGAAACTATGTATCTCTAAGGCGGGCTTGTCTCTGTAGCTCATAAATTGCCGACCTTCTCCAAGTCCACGGATACCCCCGAAGCCGATACCATATGTCCTAAGAAGTCTCCCACCTCGAGTAAGCGAAACTCACACTTGAATTTGCTACCATTGATGCTCTTTCAAGGTCACAGAGAGCGGCCCTCAGTGACCCTCATGATCCTCCTCGAGCTTGGGGTAGATCAATATGTCATCCCACGAAACCTGAATTGATCTGGGTGGGCTGGAACACCTATGCCGATCCATGAATCTTAATGGAGCATTAGTCGATCAAAACGACATCCTTTGTGAACTCGAAATACCCATCTCGTGTTTTAAACGTCATCTTAGGGATATTTATCTCCCTAACTCTCAACTGATGGTAGCCCGTGCAGAGATCTATCTTGGAGTAGACCCGCGCCCCTCTCAACTGATCAAACAAGTAATTAATCGCGACAAAGGAATTTTGTTCTTGATAGTAGCCATATTGACTTCCCCGATAGTAATCTATCTGCTTGACCGAGTCTTGTCCCTCTTCTTGGCAAACAGAACCAAAGCGCCCCAAGGTGAAGTGCTCAGTTTAATGAAACCTCTATCCAACAATTCCTGCAATTGGACCTTAAGCTCCTGTAATTGGACCTTGAGCTCTTGCAACTCAGCAAGTGTTATTCTATGCAGAGTCAAAGAAATAGGCGATGTACCAGGGTGCAAATCAATGATGAAGTCCACATCACTATACGGAGGTAATCCCGGTAGTTCATCTGGAAAAACATCCTCGTACTCAAAAACCACCCAAGGTAGACCCAACTCCCGTCTCACCTCGTCCTCCAAGGTGAGGCTTGCCAATGACCCTGGCCCGCGTGCCACCTAAAGTCATACGACTTGGGTAGCGTCATGCTATCCCTGCGAAGCGTAACACAATTACCATCCGATTATTATGGCACTAACCCTCCTACAATCACAATCAATGATGACTCAATGTACCCATCAGCAGTCCATCGGATGACATCAAACTCCGACATATCCATGACCTGGGTCCATAATTGAAACGAGAATCACGAGATCTCTAACTCATAATCGGACATTTCTTATCAACCCTCACCTAGTTTCCTGAGGAGAACTCACATCACAACGGATCTTCCAAGGTTTCAACCTCTAAGCCCAAATCTTTCACACATGATGCAGCAATGAATGAATGAGATGCACCAAAATCAAACCATACTCTTGCCCATAAGTGAAAGAGTAGAAAAGTACCCTGAATAACATACTAATCTACAAGCTCAGTCTGAGGTGTGATGGTGTAGACATCCCCCTGGGTCCCTGAAGTCCGAGCTTGTAGGCCACGTCACCGACCTCGACCCATTACCTAACCCGCATGTAGCCCATTTCTTTTGGAATAGTAAGTGCTTGTGTAGGCGATGAGTCCAAAACTCATTAGATTTTAATTCATTTTTAAAGTTTATTATGAGAATAATGTTAAATTGTTTGTAAAAAATGATATTATTGACTCAATTTCAATTTGCGAGGAAAAATCTAGAAAATCATTCAGCAAAATCGAAGAAATCGGCACAGTAGAATTGAGGTCCTGTTGAGAATTTCGGGTTTCCGGCAATTCCAAAGTCTGACATCAACAATTTGGCTTTGAAGAAGAAACTGAAACGTGAACAAATTGAAGTCGTGACTTGAAGAAGGAGGATGCGACAAAGAGGCGTGAGTAAAGATTAAAGAAGCAGTCAAATGAAAGAAATTCATGTTGAGACTTCATTTGATAATCAGCGAAGCGAACGAAAAAATGATGTCGCGACATAACTCTGAAGTCGCGACAAGGATCTGTCTATGAAGCCACAAGAGAGATCTTGCCAAGTAAAGAAGTATAACTAGTTTTTAATTAAAGGTCAAATTGAAATCGCGACATGCTGTCACGAGTCGCGACATGAAAACGAGGAATTGAAGCGTAACAGAAAAATGATGCCATGACCACTCATTCAGTCGCGACCTTAAGAAGTGAGCAGAAGAAAAGATGTCACGATCACTTTGATGTCGTGACTAGAAAATAGTTAGGAAAAAAGAAAGAAATCAGTTGTAACGTGGGCTAAGTGGCGACACGAAAGAAGAAATGAAAAGCAAAAGATTGGCGACATCACCATGATCGCTGACATAAATGAAGATTATGAAGACAAGAAAAACCTGCATGAAGTGCGACCAATCAAAGTGCAACATGAAGTCGATCTTACAAACAACAAAGTGGTGCAACCTAAAAGGCGATGTCGCAACACAAAGTGGAAGAATAAGAAGATAATGGTGTCGCAGCATCAGCGAGAATTACATGGCAATCGGCGAAGGAACAGACAAAAGATGTCGCAACATCGCCCGATATCGCGACCACTAATCGAAGTTTGCAGAGACAAGCGGTTTTACGAGAAAGGAAGAGTCGCGGCTTGATCACGCGAGCCATCAAAGGGGAATTCCGTGTCGCGACATCTCAACGAGGTTGCGACATAAATGATGGTGGGCTTTTTCTTTGGATTTCCACCTAGGTATTTTTGAGGTTATTTACGTCCTTTTCTTTCTGAGGTATAAATAGAAGTTCGAATAGTAAAGTAGTTTTCTTCTTCTTAAGCTACCCGACAAAAGGAAAAAGAAGAGACTCGATGTATATTTTAAAGTAGATTTTTTTATTTTTAGTTTTATTTTGGTTTTGAATCTAGCGGCGTGAGCGAGTTGAGCTGGATTTTTAGTTAATTATTTTTCTTCGATGCTGGGAATTTATAAATCTAGACAAATTTACGGAATGCATTTCTTTGATTTATTGCAATTACGGTGGTTGTGCGTGATCGGCACTCCGTTTCTTGATTCGCGTCACGTGTCGGTACTTCATTCGTTGATTTACATTTAGTTACAGTCTTTCCTTCACAATTTACGAAGAATTAATTTGGGTTCGATTTTTACTTAATCGGTGTCGTTTTTAATGGATAAGTTCCCAATAGTAGTACCTAGTACCAATTGAGGGAATGTATCTTACTTTGATATCCAGGATGCCCTCTGCGTGACATAGAGACGGAGATTCTTAAGAGTTGAGAGCATTCTTTTCTGGGTATATTCGACTACCATTGACCAATTTGCTAAACTCGAGTTCATTTGATAAATCCCTCTGTGGCTCATAATTGAAGTTGGAGGGGTGTATTTAACAATATCAGCAATCAGAGAGTTCACAGCAATCACAGTGCGTCCGTCCCAGGTGTTAGCTTGAATAATCCAAGGAAGGGATAAACCCATAGATACGGAGGTTGAGCCACCATTTAAGTAGTAGAACTTAGCTAATATCTACGAGAAGGTGATAAAGGATGCTCTTTGTCAGCGAAATGGGTGTGAAGTATTGAGAAAGAAAAATACCCAGATCTTGAAAGAGAATGTGGAATACGGGTAGCTGGTTTGATCTTGTCTTCGAGAGAAGCAAGGATATTAAATCAGTGAAAAGGGAGAAATCCAATTCCAATAATTAGGAAATCTTGGACAAACATCAGATCCATACATAGAACAAAGTAATGGATATAGTCTTTGGAATTATTTGTTCCATTGTATTTCATTGATAGTTTTTCGTTTCTCCTGATAAGTGAGATTCAAACATTCTTTTATGTACAATTTATTTTAGTCATTCATTTTTGTTTGAACAATTTGAGCATATTCAATAGTATAGATTTTAATTTTGTTGTTTTTGATAAAATTTTCACCATGAGTTTGGAGTCGAATAGTATGAAATTTTAGTAGTTGAGGTGAATTGACTGTAATTCGTATCAATCTGTGGGAATGATACGGACTTACATTCCAGATTTAATACTTGTATGACCTTTGTGCATGCGGTGTCATATTGACAAGTTATTTTTTAATCCTTAACATTAAGAAAATTATTTTAGCAAGCAAATTATCCAAGTGACATGGGTATAAAGAAATTGTAAGGCTCTGTGGCATGTTATTTTGAGGGTTTTAGTCTATATAGAAAAAGTGAATAAGTTTTGTAAACGTAGATTGCGTGAAAATTAATTAGATCAATATCCTGACCAAGAAGGAAGTACTAATTTGGTTGTTTTAAGAAAAGAGCAAAAATGCATTTTTTTCAGCGGTAATACATCAGTCACTAATTTTTAACAAGCCATGTTGGAAATATTTGTTTAGTTTGACTAATCCTATTAATGCAGTATCTTTGATTTCGGAAAACCTTTAATGCACATAGGAAACGGGGTTACGACCTGATTCCAGCGAGACAGATTGGAAGAACTGCTGGGGAGAAACAGAAAGACAAAATGGAAGACAGCGGCTATAGCGGATGAGAGACATGACCAAGCCGGAGGCAGAGGACAGCAGCGGAAAGACCCCCATTCATGACACAATGGAGGATTCTGGAGGCTATTGTCGGGGAAGAATACGCAATCGGGCTGACCTCTTTGTGGATGCAAATAATTTTGAACCAAAGCCGGCCTTAATTGATGAGGTTGACGGCATCGGTTTATTGGTCATCAGCCCGAAGACCCGAATGAGCACACGGAAGATTTCTCGAATGGCGAATCTGAGTGAAGGTAGATGGTGTGAGACCGGAAGGTGATAAAGTTGCATCTCCTCCCATTTTCTTTGAGGCATATGACCACATGGGCGTGTGAATCATTCATATGGTTCTGTTGATACTTGGGAAGAGTTGGTAGAAGCTTACTTGGGCAGATTCTTTCCCCGTCTCGCCCGAGGAGGCGACGAGATAATATCTTCAACAAGGAAGATGAGAGCCTATATGTCGCTTGGGAAAGATTCAAGAGGGTTCTTGAAGGAGTGCCCGATGCATGGAATAGATTTGAAGACCGGATGGACATAGTGTATCATTAAAACAATGATACATCAGGCAATGCCTCGATGCTTCATCTTTGTGGAGCATTCAAGCGAAAAAGTGCTGAAGAGGCGAGATCGATCGAAGAATTTAGCAAAATGCAATATGAAAGCTCATTTAGTTTTCCAGAGGAAGTAGCGAAGGAAAAGGGTCATGGTGAAGCAAGATAGTGACCATGGAAGCAAAGTTGGATGCCATAATCGTAGGATGAATGACAAGAAAACTGCTCATGAGGAAATAGGAGCGGTGGAAGAAGGCTTAATGAAAGAAGTCTTGGCGTGCCAGAAGAAGATTCTTATGGTCTTGAGGTTAAGTACATGAACAAGCAAGAAGCTATCATTTGAAGCCAAATCCTGTTTGCCACTTTACAATCGACGCGAGGAACCATGAGAAGTCTCATATGGTAGGGGGCCTTTACCGCATTGGCCCGGGACGGCATCCTCGACAGGATGTCGGCGGCCACGGGTTCAAGGCGAGGCTGAGAGTTGAAGCGGAAATGAATATCGAGGTCGAGAGGAGGGCCCGATAATTTGAAGAGCAAATCTTTTAGTTCATGGGGGATAACAGGGAGCGCTATTACAATTCCATGAACAAAGCTATCGACTTTGTGGAGCTTGAAGTCACGATGCTCACATGTTTCGAGGAGAGATGCTAGTGCCTCCTTGAAAATTTAGAGACACAAGTAGGGCAGCGGCCTTGAATATGACAGAAACGAGGTACATTCCACTAGTGACGCCAGAGAGAACCCCATTTGCGTAGCGGTCGGTTAAGAAGTGGGAAGGATTTGGCGACATGAGACGAGAAAGGAAAGAAGAGGCGAGGCAAGAAAAAGAATGAAAGGAAGAAGGAAGAACAGCAGTTGAGCGGCTAAAGGAGTAATGAGCTAGAAGAAGGAAGGAGTACCGACATACACTGCGGTGCCATTCCGAGACTTGAAGTCGAAAGAGGAAAGAGCAGTTTCTAAATTCTTGGATATTTTCAAGAAATAGAAATAAATGTCCCTTGCAGAGTGATCAGCCAGCAAATGCCTCTTTATGCAAAATTCTGAAGGAGATGCTAGTAGAAAGAAAAGATAGGCCCGGGGAGGGTATAGTTAATTTATTCTTGCTTGCGATGCCATTATCCGTAGCTCAGCGAATGAAAGGCTTCGCGATTTCACCATTCCATACTCATAAAAATATGAATTCAAGAAAGCTTTATGTGATTCTGGCGCGAGTATAAATTTGATGCCTCTATCAGTAGTGCAGAGACTAAGTTTGGGGGAACTTACCCCAACAGCAATTACATTGCAGATGGCTGACGATCAATGTACGACCCGAGGGCGATACGGAAGATGTACTTGTCGAGTTGGAAATTCATTTTCCCGATGGTTTTGTTATCTGCATGCGGATGGAGGAAGTACCCGAGTTCCTTTGTTGGAAGGCGCCTTGCCTTGGGGCTATGATAGGCCTTGAAGGTGGCTGACTTTCGAGTTGGGGATGAAGCAGTGCATTTTAATATTAATAGGAGTCTGGAACACCCTAATGTAGAGGCAAACAGTTGTATGGTTGTAAGAAACAATAGCCTTCTCAATGATGAATTGAAATTTGATTGTATCATTCAACACTCTATCAATGAAATTGAGATGAATTTGATGTAGGAAACTTACCGGTGTGAAGTAACCTTCCAGTAATTTTATGAGGAAGCGGTCTCTAGTATAAATTAAAGCGGTCGAGATGAGGTAAGCGGCCCGAGCTTGACAGAGCTCATGGCGAAAGCTAAGATGCGAAGGGCTAACATTGAAGAATTGCTAGTCATTTTAAAATATGAGTTTTAGAACCGGAAAGAAAACCAATTATCGCATGTCAGGCTGCGTTATTGAAATTTAAAAAGCAGTTCTTTAGTAATTACGAAATACAAAAGCGGTGTAGTCCGTGAAGATCACGAAGAGTATCAGTCCCTGTTGTATGCCTGAGAATATTCTTTGGAAGATAATGCAAAAACTTCTATTGAACATCAAAGGAGGCTGAACCCAGTAATGAAAAGTTGTCCCGGAAAAGTTACGAAATGGTTAAATGCGAGGTTTATATATGCTATATCGAGATAGTTTCTTGGGTAGAAGCCCGATTACCGTGGTTTCCCAAGAAAGGTGGATTCACTATGATGAAATGAAAGATAGGCTGATTCACGAAGCTGTGAGGATGGAGGGTGTGTATTAGCTGAGAAAGGTGAGATACAACCGGAAAGGATCATTTTCCCACCTTTCATTAGTGAATCTCTTTGGATAGGTTGGTAGGACACCCTCATTTGTTTTCTTGATGGATACTGCGGATATACATGCCAAATTGCTATTGCACGAGATCGAGGAAAACTACTTTTATACCATTTGGTACTTTTCTTTTTTGGAGAATGCCATTTGGTTTATAATATCACAAGTACCTTCCCAGTGCATGATGTACATATTTTCTAATCTAGCGAAGAAGAAGTTATGGAGATGTATGGATGATTTTACAGGTGTATGGATCGATTTTGAACAATACCATAAAGATGATACTTCAAAGGTGCAAAGACAAGAATAAACACGAATTGGGAAAAATGCCATTTATGGATTCTGAGGAAGAATTGTCTTGGGGCACATGATTTTACTGCCGACGGGGCTTGAGGTAGACCCGGTAGTTTCCAATTATAAGAAACTAATACCACCTCTGATCCAAGGAATCCAAAAGTTTCTTAGGACATCTTGATTACATAAATTTGTCAGTTCTAAGGAGAATTGCTAGACCACTATCTGATTCGCTTTGGAAAAGATACTAAATTCTATTTTGATGAATCTGCGAGCTTGTTGAAGAAATCAAATCCGGACTAGTTGAAGCTCCCATCATGGCAAAACTTGATTAGACAGAGAATTTGAAATCATGTGTGATGCAGTGATTTTCAATGGGAGCTGTATTGGAACGAAAGATGAAAAGTGTTCAAGGCTATCTACTATGCTAGCAAAACCTTTAATGAAGCCTGAGAAAATTGCACTACCTTCTTGAAAAGAAGTCACGGCAATAGTATTTGCATGTGAAAAGTTCGAGCCATACATTTTGGGGTCCCATGTTGTTATACACCTTATCATGCAGCAATTAAATATCTAAATGGCAAAGAAAAGCAAAGCGAGATTGATCGGGTGGGTGTTATTACGAATTTGATTTAGAAATAAAGACAAGAAGAATTAGTGACAATGTGATAGTTTAGTGCTTGTCGAAGTGAAAACCCCTTTGGCCTAGAAGAAGGAAGAGAAACCAGCGAAAATTTTCCCGGATGAAGCGAGTTATTTCAATTTATCCTCCAATCACCACTGGTATGCGATATTGTAGATTTCTTAGCTTGTGGAATTATGCCACGGAGTTCGGCTACCAGCAGGAGAAAAAAAGCTGGGATTTGATACTTGGGTACTACGTATGGGATGACCCATTATTGTTTAAAAGAGGAGCTGATCGATTATAAGGAGATGTGTACGGAAGGTGAGCAAGCAAGATTTTAAAGAATTTATCATGCATCATATGGAGGAGACACTTGTAAGAGATAAACAGCCCATAAAATTCTCTGTCGAGTTTTCTTCGGCTACGATTTATGAGATTGTTTTGAATGGGTAAGTTGTGTGATCAATGTAAGAATGAAATAATAAAAGGCATGAGATGCCTGCAAGAGATCACAGTGGTGCAATTATTTGATGTATGGGGAATGGATTTTATGAGACCTTTTCCGGTTCATTTGAAATATATATACACACTCCTAGGCGTAGTTTATGTCAAATAGAGTGAAACGACGACATGTCAAGATGATCTTATACGGTTGTGGGGTTTTACAAAGAAATATTCTAGTAAATTTGGAACACCCGAACTATAATTAGTGATGGAGAAGCCATTTGCAAATAAGGTGTTTGACAAACTCATGGCTTGAATGTAATTATCAGGCTTACATTATGAGCTTGGCTTATCATCCTCAAACAAATGGGCAAATTTGGGAATTTCCAACGAGCAAGAAAGTGGAAAATCTTTGTAAGTTTTAGCGGGAGAGGTGGTCTTTGAAGCTTAATGATGCACTATGGGCATACGGGATGCTTTTAAAACTCCCGGTGGAATGTCCCCCCATACAGAGACTTGTCTTTGGAAAACCTTGTCACCTACCTCTTGAGCTAGAATATAAAGCTATGTAAGGTGTAGAAACTAATTTTGATTTTAAAGTTTGCTAAGGAAGATAGAGCTACTCGAGTTAAATGAATTGGAAGAGTTGAGGGTAAAGCTTTATGATAGTGCCGAATCTCTGAGGATAAAACAAAAAATGGCATGATCACTTGAATTTTTGGAGAATTCAAGGCAGGAGATCAGGTCTTGTTATTCAACTCCAAACTAAGACTCTTTCCAGGAAAGTTGAAATCCAAATGGAGTGGACCATTTACAGTGGTATCAAGCACACAGTTTGGGGCAGTGACACTTAGAACCAGTAATCATGAGGAGTTCAAAGTTAATGGTCAGGAATTAAAGCGTGCCTTGGGAAAAGCAATTGGAAGATCGCCCTTAGTTCTGAATGAAGAAGATTGAAGAAAGCGAAGAACAATGGCGACGAGAAAGTCGGCTAGAGACTAAAATGGAAATGACTTTGTGGAGACAATCCACCGGTTGTTTTAAATTTTCTTTGTTTCATTTCACGGTTTTAGTGTTTAAAATTTTAATAATTCGTAATTGTATTCATTAGTGATTTTAAAGAGTAGTTAAATATTTTTGTTTTACGAGGATAATAGAAATTGCAAGAAACATGAATTCTAACATCCATCAAGCATAAGAGACGAAAGGCGTTTTCTTCTTCTTCCTTGATTTGAATTTTAAATTTGTCTTTGATATAGCATGATTGAAAGTTTGGGGAATTTTATCTTGTTTTGATGCTTAACTATTGAATATATGAAGCATGATAAAGTTACTAAATTTTGCATGATACGAGATGAGTTGAGTTGTAGTTGTTTTGAATGGGAAGTGAATATATTGAAATTGTTGTGAAATTGAGTGTTTATGTTTTGGGTATTAACATTAATTCAAAGTGGCAACCAAGAGTCTTTGGATGTGAAGAATAAAAAGTGAAAAAGTAAGTCAAAATAATGAGTGAGGTCACAACCGAAATAAAGGAGGAAGAACATTTTTATGTTGCGACCATGATTTTCTGTCGTGATCTAAATTTTGAAGGTCGACATAAAATTAGTCGTGACCACAAAAGCACGAGAAAGAGTAAAACCTCTAATATTGGGCGATCGTAGGTTAAAAAAAAAAAATAAAAAAATAAAAATAAAAAGTCATTGACAATCATTGATTTAGTGGCGATAGTTAATGTCTTGACTCCCCGAGAATGCACATCATGACATTAAACAGTAATCTATTCGCTGGAAATTTGATGGCGCGATTCAACCTAACCTTTCCAGTTCCGCGTCCATCTTTTGGAATTTTGAAACCCTAGAACCGGGAAGTTGATAATCCCCCTTAAAGCACTTCAATCATGGCAGCAAACGAGATGGAAATCGACAATCTAAACAAAATGATCAACGAAATCATCGCAGTGTCGACGTTAAACTTCGGTCGGAGACTCAGCACGAAGAAGAAGTAAATCTTTGAAAAAGGAAACGGCCCAGAGGAGGAACAACTTTGAGAAGCGAAATAGAAGAAGAAAAAAGACTTGTTTCTGAAGCGAAGAATTGTGGAGCAATTGATGTATGATAAAGACTTTATTTGTGAAAGAGGTTTTGGCAAGTAATTTCCCCATTTTCCGAGTAATAACAAAAAAGAGGGTTAGGTTCTTTGCGAACACAAAGCACCGGGGTTTGCAACTCTTCCAAAGGAATTCTATGCAAACATGGTAGGAATGAGATGATTACTGTTTTCTTGAGAGGTGTTGGGGTGCCCTTGACGATAAGAAGCATAAATGAAGCGTTTAAGGCTGAGATTACAAGCATGGGTCGAAATACAAGAAATTGTTGGAGAGCTAATTATATCGTGAACCTGTTGGTAGGAGGAGAAGGAAAGTGGAAGTGACGAAGAAGAATCGTCTTCCATCAAAGAGGGCTCTCCTGGAAGAGGCAAAGGTTTGGTTTATTTTATATGTTTTGTGATAGTACCTGCCGGGCATAACACGGTCGAGAGAGCGAGCTATCTGTTGTATGGCTTTGAAAGGATACAAAATAAACATGGGAATGCTGAATTGAAGAATCAATCAAAGGAATTTTCCATGCTTGATAAAGAGGAGCGATTCCTCACGCTTCCACTATTACTAGGCTACATTTTAGGGTAGGGGGTGAAGGGAATGCAGGAGGAAAAAGAAGTAAGATGTCCTCGGGCCCCTCCTCTAACCCTTACGGGAGTGACACAGGGGCATAAAGGGAAGAAGCAGAAGGAAGTGATGGTATTAGAAGAAGAAAAGCGGAGAGTGAATCTGGTGATGAAGAGAAGTGGAGGAGATGCTGGGCAGTATCTTTCGAAGCGGAAGGAAGAACCTCTAAGGATGGCCCAACATATCCTTTATCTCAGTCTGGAGCAGTACGAGTTCAAGAGAAACCTCTAAGAGCATAGAAGGAAATGCTGAGATAATGGAAATGTTGAAAACAATGAAAAAGGAAATGAAGGGAAGAGAACTAAAATGGGAAGCAACAGAGTGGAGAAAGAGGAGTGCGTGGGCTACAGCCCGAGAGAAAGAAAGAACAAATATGGGAAGAAAATTGGGAGAACAAAGAAGAAGAACACGGAAGAGTTGAAAAAGTAAGAAGAGAAAGATGATGGGCATAATACGGAGACATGCATGAAGCTTTCTACAATAATCAGTTCAAAAGAGATCTTGAATTGCTAAACATCATGAAGGAGAAAGGAAAGAAAGTAAAATAGCATGCTAAGAAAGATCGATGGGTTCGAACACATATCTGAGAGAATTGTTCAAAAATTTTGAGAAGATAATGAAAGAAAGAGATCAGCAGCTGGAAATTGATGAGGAGTATAGAAGGAAAACAGGGTTGGAAAGTATGGACCTAATAAGCGAATTTATCAAGCGCTTGAATGTATCTCTGATAGGAAAGACGATAAATCAAGTGGGGAGAGGCCAGGCATCAGCTTATTTGTGCGGTCTGAATCGGTAATGAAACATCGCAAAGAGGAGGGGCAAAGTCTCCCCTACCTTAGAAAACAAAGAGCTGAAATAAAATTCCCCGAGTTTACTCGGTGAAGCCGGTTTGATGTAGACCCTCGAACATAATACGAAAAAAGGGAATCTGAAGAAAGAAATTGAAGGTTTGAGCATGTTATACATATATACATTCCCCAAAATTTTTAATGAAGCGATTTAGTTCATCTAATTGTCCCTTGTTTGATTGAATTCTCATTTTATAAGTATTCTTTTTGCTTATTAGATGTTTCTCACTTGTTGAATGAAAAATTGGATTGTGGATAAATAGACTAATTTGATTGATGTTCATGATCTCTGAATTTTGTTTATGTGTCCTTTTATTTTCTATTTAGGAATCAAATAAATAATTCAGTTCTTTCTCAAGAACAGAAATTTGGAAAGAATCGGGGCTGAATAGTGGCGGAAATTAGGAGCATTTCTTGCTTTGTTTTAAATTAGATTTAGTTTGCAAAAAATTGGAGAAATTGATTTGTGCTGATGGAACAAAATGCTTGGTTAAAATAATTGAAATAAGCAGTAAATAAATACAAGTCTTGAAGAAATAATACACTTAGGTCAACAAAACTTATGAAACTTTGACGGGAATTAAAGGGACATCTTAGGAGATTCGGGAATTAGAATCCATAGTCTAGAACTTGTTTGATTATTGATTGGCGAAATCACAGGTGGCAATGACAAAGAGTGTAGGCCATCCTTTGCGGCTGAGCTTTTCTAAGCCCTACCCTTCAAAATATGTAAGCATATTCTCTAGTTCCTTGATTTGAGCCAAATAAGCCTTGTTTATTCCAATAATCTCGGCAATGAAAGCTTGAAATTCCCTTCCTTCTTGATAAACACCTTAAAGAGCTAGTATCAGTTTCGATTCGAGAAAAGTTTAGTATAAAGGAAAGAAACAAAATTTGGGGGAACAATATTTCCAAATTTTGACAATGAAGAGTTGAAGTAAAGAAGCAGAAGTTAGTGAAATAGGAATAAGTTTTTATCTTGTGGCACATTTCCCTTGAACAGTCAAGCTCGTAGGGAGTATTTTAACACCTAGCACCCTAATGCCATTGGTATGGGAGTTGCTAGCCAAAGTTTTCTAAAAGTAATAGAAAGCCTAAGAAGACAAAACATTGCACTATTCCAAATCTTGAAAAATAAAAGCAAGGAGTTAAGAACAAAGGAATCTTTTTGAATCAAGTACATATGAAGTGAAATTCCATAAAAGAATTCAAAAGATAATGAGCCTAAGATTGAGAAGTATCGAGAAAAAGAACAAAAAAGAAAAGAAGAATGGTGGAAGTTGAAGGCAACAAGTGTAGAAAAGATGGAAGTGGGTAATTTACAACCTAAATTTTTCCATTATCTGCAATTACCTAAACTGACATTCTGGCTTTGAAAGACCTCATTGATTTTGAAGATTGATTTACCATTAGTAAGGAGATCAATATGAAAAACAAGCCTATGGGACTTTGACAAACAGTCTAAGAAAACTCCCAGAAGATTAACTAAGTTCAAAATGAAGATGAAAAGGATTGATGACCTGTACACACACACAGAACAAGACTTGTAAAATAAAATGTTTAAATACATTAGTTTATCAAGAAATTTTGTGTTAGAAGTATACCATGCCTTGTTCTTGTTCCGTGAAATTTAAAATAATGTTGGTATCTCTTAATTCCGAGTTCAAAAGATTAGATAGGAAAAACTATGAATCTGATGAGAAAAATGTCCTTGCAGAAATTTTTCTAAGCTTATTTGTTTGAGGACAAACAATCCTTTCTCTTCTTTGCTTGGGGACAAGCAAAATTTTAAGTTTGGGGGAATTTGATGAGTCCAAAAACTCATTAGATTTTTAATTCATTTTTCTGAGTTTATTATGAGAATAATGTTGAATTGTTTGCAGAAAAGTGATAATTGACTCAAATTTCAATTTGCAGGAAAATACAGCAGAAAATCAAATTTTAGCAAAAATCAGAAGAAATATACTGCGGTAAATTGAGGTCTGGCGGGAATTTCGTCACGACAAAGAGATTCAGGAGTTTCAGCAATTCCAACAGTAAGGCATAAACAATTTGGCTTTGAAGAAGAAAATGAAGCGTGAACAAATTGGAGAGTCGTGACTTGAAGAAGAAGGATGCGACAAAGAAAGCGTGGTCGGGATTAAAGGAAAGCGATCGAATGAAGAAATTCATGTCAAGCTTCATTTCGATGTCGCGATAAATAAGAAAAATGATGTCGCGACATAACTGCGAGGTCGCGACAAGGATGCATCTATGAAGCCCGCGAGAGATCTTCGCAAGTAAAAGAAATTCATAACTAGTTTTAATTGAAGTCAAATTGAAGTCGCGACATGCTATGCAGTGTGGAAACATAACTGAAAGTGCGACCTTAACAAGAAAAAATGATGTCGCAACCACTCATTCGGTCTGACCTAAGAAACTGAAGCGAGAACAAAAGGGTTATCGGCGTCACTTTGATGTCGCGACTGGAAAATAGTTGGAAAGAAGAAATCGGTTACAACGTGGAGCGAGGAGTAGCGGCCTGAGAAGAAAAGAAGTAGGAAACAAAGAGGTCGCGACATCACCATGAGGTCTCGACATGAAATGAAGATTATGAGACAAAGAAAACACCAACGAAGTGCGACCAGAAATCAAGGTCACAACATGAAGTCGTCTTACAAAAGCGGCAAAGTGGTAGCAACTACGCGTGATGTCGCAACCGGTGGAAGAATAAGAAGATAGTGTCGTGACATCGACGAGATCACGCGACACGCCAGCAACTGAAGAACAGCGAACAAAGATGTACTTAGCATCGCCCGATTATCCGCGACCGCTAATCGGGGATTTTGCAAGACAAGCTAGTTTACTGAAGAAAAGGAAAGTGCGGCCCGATCGCGAGCCATCGAGGAATTCCATGTCGACATCAACTTGAGGTCGCGACATAGAGCCGATGGTGACTTTTTCTTTGGATTTCCACCTAGGTATTTTGGGGATTAGGACCAGATTCTTTTTCTTTTTCTGATATAAATAAGAGATTTGAATAGTAAAGTAGTTTTTCTCCTTCTTCGCTTACCCGACAAAAGGAAGAAGAGGAACTCGTGTATATTTTAGAGTAGATTTTTTTATTTTTAGTTTTATTTTACGGTTTTGAATGCTTGGCCTGTGAGAGGCAGTTGAAATTTGGATTTTTAAGTTACATTATTTTCTTTGAAGTATTCTTGCTGAAATTTAGCAAATCTAGGTAATTTACGGAATGCATTTCTTTTTGATTTATTGCAATTCACGATGGTTGTGCGTGATCGGCACTCCATTTCTTGATTCGCAATGCGTGTCCCGGTATATTCAGTACGGATTTGATTTACATTTAGTTACAGTCTTTCCTTCACAATTTACGAAGAATTAATTTGGGTTCGGTTTTTACTTAATCGGTGTCGTTTTAATGCGGATAAGTTCCCGATAGTAGTACCTGGAAAGTACCGGTTGAATGTATCTTGCTGATATCAGGATGCCCTCTGCGTGACACGGAGGCGGGAATTCTGAGAGTTGACATTCTTTACGTATGTTGACTACCGTGTGACTGGCAATACCGAGGATTCATTTTGATAAATCCCCATTCGCTCATAATTGCTTGAAGTTGGAGGGTGTATTTAACAATATCAACAATCGGAAGAGTTCACCTTAATCTGAAGTCGTCGATCCTGGTAGCTTAAAGATCTAATCAAGGGAAAGGGATAAACCCCATAGATGCGGAGGTTGAGCCATCATTTAAGTAGTAGAACTTAGCTAATATCACGAGAAGGTGAAGTAAAAGTTAACGTCAATGGAGAAATGGGTGTGAAGTATTGAAATAAAAATACCGGATCTTGAAAGAGAATGTGGAATACGAATTAAATTTGGTTTGATCTTGTCTTTGAGAGAAGCAAGGATATTAAATCATTGAAAAGGGAGAAATCCAATTCCAATAATTAGGAAATCTTGGACAAACATCAGATCTATACATAGAACAAAGTAACGGATATAGTCTTTGGAATTATTTGTTCCATTGTATTTCATTGATAGTTTTCGTTTCTCACAATAAACTGATTCAAACCATTCTTTTATGTACAATTTATTTTTAATCATTCATTTTTGTTTTAGTTTAATTTGAGCATATTCAATAGTATAGATTTTAATTTTTGTTGTTTTGATAAAATTTTCACCATGAGTTTAGTCAAAATAGTATGAAATTTTAGTAGTTAGGGTAGATGACCTGTAATTGCCTTCAATCTACGTAAGGAATGATACTTGGACTTACATTCAGATTTACTACTTGTATGACCTGTGCACTTGCGGTGTCATGGCGAACCCTTATTTTTAATCCACGAACATTAAGAAAATTATTTTAGCAAGCCAAATTATCGAAAGTGACATGGGTATAAGAATTGTAAAGGCTCATTGGCTGTGTTATTTTGAGGGGTTTTAGTCTATATAGAAAAAGGCAAACAATAGCACCTTGGGAATGATATTGTCTTCCTTGGCCCATGGCGGGGTAGGGAGGAACAAACTGCATGTGTGCATGCCACACTAATGACTAAGACTATGGTGTCCCATAACTCTAGGATCCTGCCTGCGGGGCAATCCCAGCCTCGAAGTGTCGGACTTGTGACACTGGAAACCGCGCTTCTGCGCTATGCTTGGCTAGGAGCCTTGAAAGTCTCCCACGTCTTGGGATGGCCAGTCTGGCCTTATTACACTAGTAATCACGACCCTATCTCTAAAACCCTCGAGAAGTAGAAGACCTCTGCTTCTTTCTCGAGCTAGATAAAGAAAGTTGACTCTCCTCCCTCTTATCACTAGCACCCGCATCTCGGATGCTCCGTGCGTCATCCACTTCCCTTTCTATGGCCATAGCTATCATGACCATCGAGTCCATATCTTGTAGGAGGAGTCCCATAATTTTACCCCAGATGGATAATTTCAAACCATCCTCAAATTTCCTCACTTTGGCCATGTCCATGGCCACATAATCATTCATGAAACGTGCTAATTCATTGAACTTAGCCACATATTCGAGCATCGTCATCGTTCCTTGTTTCAACTCTAGGAACTCTCAAGCTTTTGCACGTCGTGAAAATGCCGGGAAATACTTACCCATGAAGAGCTCACATAACTCTACCCATGTCATTGTCTCTAAATTCCTTGAGGTTTTGACCCAATCCCACCATACTTGGGATTCACCCTCTATAGCTAGGTCTGACTAGCCTTATTCGTGGCATCGGAGGGATCTCCACGACCTCCAAAATCTTGCGCCGGCTGAAACCGATGATCGGCTTCCATCGGCTCCCTCACTCCTTGAAGGTTTGAGGATGAGTGTGCCTTAAACCCTCTGGAGATTACTTGGTCCTCCTTGGCCCACATTTTGCACTAGCCTGTGTATGGTAGCCACGTACTGCTGGCATAATGGTAGCAATCGCAGCACTAATAGCCTCCATGAAGGGTTGTTGGTCAAAGGCAAGTGGTGGTTGGTTGTTGCCCCGTCCATCGTCCCTACGTTCTCTTCCTCAACTTGCCATCTACACATGTCAAATAGCAAACTGAGATTTCTTTTTTTTTCTTGTCTAACTAGTAGTGCATGTGCTAACTACCAATAGACATCAACAACCCGAACTATATGTTCGTTCTTTTTCTGAACCCCTAAGGTTATGTTCTCTAACCCTAGTGTTCCTCTTTCCCTATATACATTTTACAATGCATATAAATCACACAACATACAGCACCAAATCATGTAGCACATTTAAGCACAAAACATGAAATGCACACAATAAATGCAATGATCTAAACCCATGCCCATCAAACCCTAGGTAATCACATACCTATGTTCTTATGTACAAACTGTAACACCATAACTCAATGAATATAATAACCTAGACCCATATCCATCAAGCCCTAGGTATTCGTATACTTATGCTATGATACTAAGCTATGATGCCCCAAAACCTAAGGGTCCCATTGACCAACCGTCAACTTGCGAAAATACTACCTTAGGTAATTGCACACCTAAGCCTTGTTACCAAAAGTGTACCAAGTACTTGTGGACACCGGTTACCTGACACCACGTTAGTATTCACTTTCACGGCTTGGCGTTCATGTATTTAAGAAGTTGAAAATATCTTGAATATTACACTTAAAGCGATCGTAAGAGTTGATCACGACTCTATGTTATTACATACTTAACTATATTGACAATGGTACAAACATAATTTAATTACAATTCTTTTATACAAAATATGTGCTAGAACTAGTTTTCTCCTAGCACTTTTTACAAAAGGATTTATCAAGGCCACATGTCGGCTTTTTTCACAATCACGGCCTCGACTGAGCATTGTCTACCGGTGTACACCGTGCACCTGAAATGTTTTTCCCATAAAGGGTGAGCCACACCCAGTAGAAAATACCTCTATAAAAATTCACTCCCACCTAGTGCACATCACGATATTCACTCAACATTTCACATTTACAGTCCAATAAAGAACATGTCAATTCTAATGGAATCCTACATACCATGCCATGAAATGAGATTAGACTCAATCATGTACCATGCCCCAAGTCCTTACCGACTCTCATCATATCCAAGTCCTTACCGACTCCATCACACAATACCTAAGCCCATGCTTGATAAACCGTCATTTTGGATGACATCCAATGATCATTTTACAAAAAAAAATTATTTGTTTTCAAACCAAAAGCTTTTTGGATGATACACCTCAATGATCGTTTTATATTCAAAACCATGTGCCTTTTTGTGGGCAGCAAATTTTTAGTGTCACACCACAGGCTTTGCAAACTAGATAATTTTACGGCCTTTCACCGCTGAGGACTATGTCTAACCATAATTGGCGAGTCTTTCACCCGATGGGGGATCTATCCCTGCTTGCTAATACCTGACACATAATTTCTTTACCATTTTATTCAATCATGCGACTCTATTGGACGTTATCCCATTTAACCGAGCCTACCCAATCAAACACCAAACATAATGTCGATTCATCAACCATGCACTCGTAGCCACTTAATGCAATGTCCCTATGCATATGCAATGCAATATGTCATTGCATGTATATCATCACATATAATGAATGTTACATAGACTGACACAATCCACACACCCCTTATTGGGGGTCATCGACAATCATCACACCGCATATGACTTTCATACACCATTTCATTCATGTCAATATATCCTTACAAGCATATGTATTCATACAATATGTCATTATATTCAAGCAATGACACACATAATCAAGCCAATTCATAACATGTCAATACATTGGAGCACTCATATTGACATCCAAACAGGTCACTACATTGTCAAGTAGAGACACACTCACAATCAAGCCCATATCATGGCCATTTGCACATATAAACTCATTACATGTCAATACACATATTGACATCCAAACATGTCACCCTTAGTCAAGCAATGACACTCGATCAAGTCGTGCGATGGCCCGGCCCCAAGCCACAACAATCATGCTTAGGGCCTCGAAATTGTTAATAGGCCATAATGGAGTCATAATGACACTCCTGAGGCTTGCCTAGGAAGGCCTCTCTTTAAAGCACAGGCGAAGTCTCGCCTAGGCAAACCAAAGACCCCTCAATTCTTATCCTTGGGCTCGCCTAGGCGAACCTACCCTCGCCTAGGCAAAGAACCAATCTTCCTGGAGACTTGCATTCGCCTTGACGAACTGAGGTTTGCTTAGGCGAATAAACATCAAGCAAAACCCGAAAATCCAATTTTTTTCTTTGCCAAACAGACCCTTAAACAAAAAAAACCCTCTTTTTCTAGCCTAAAGATGGAAAATAAACCAAGTAGGAAGAATTCCCTACCTCTTAGAGCGTAGACACACGGGTAGGAATGTTCCTAAACCCGAAAACTTCGATCTCCTAAACTCTCCTTTCTCGGATCTTCGAAGAAATCCTTCTTTACAGAGTACACGCATACCCCTAAATCGATGTGATGAAGTTTTGTTCTTAACTTGACGGCCGATATGAACTCGTAGATCTTAGAAGGCTCTTGGCTCTCCTCTTCCCTCTCTTTTCTCACTCTTGGTCAAACCGGGAAAATGGGCTGTTTTTCCTAATTCCTCTTTTTTCCTAACTTAGAAGTTTTAAGTTAGATGTGTGGCCCATGTCGTGCCACGTGTCCACCCTCGTTCGGGTTCGATTTTTGTAAAACCCAAGGAAATTCAAATTTCCTGAGAAAGGGTAAAACGGTAATTTCGATTGAAGATCCGAAATTTTTATAGATCTCGGATGATGAAATAGACCTCGCCATTGAATTTGTCTCGCGAAATCTAGCTACCACATTGAATTTCATTGAATTCCGAGATAGTCGAAATTTCACATTTTTCGAGGCACCGAGAGTGGCAGGGGACACTTGGCACACGATGAGTGGCTCACAATGTGCCACGTGTCAAGTGAAAGATCGCATAATGATGAGCTCAAGTGGGGCCATAGGAACATGTGTACCATGGGGATTCGATAAATCCAAGTAGATGGATAAGGGATAAGGTAATCCAAATGGCCGTGATAGGGTGACGTGGCGAAATCTTTCAGCAGCTGACTTGGACCAAACGGTGGGATGGAGAGGAGAGGGAGAAAGGAACATAAAAAGAAAAGGAAAGAAAAAAAGAGAGAGACACCACCTTCTCTCTAAATTTCCCGGCGATCGGATCAGCGATTTCAGGCGGAGCAAAAGGGAGAGTGCATCCTCACTGCAAGGGCTTTGCATAGAGACCGAAGTAGTAGAGTTTCGACAAACTCCAAGAGGTAGGAGTGTTCTCCTACTCGGTTATTCTGGTTTAAAATGCCATGAAAACAAATGGGTTTAGGATGTGAGGCCTAGAACGACCGTGTATTTCAGTCCTAAAGAAATGGGACTGAATGCTTGATGAGGGGACTGTCCTTTGACAGTCTACGAATTCCGGAACTAATTTTGGACTAAAATTGTCCATGTGAAATTGCTTGCATGTTATTGCTTGATATGAATAGCATGTTTGATGTGTGGAGAATGAGATTGTTGATGCATGCTAAATTGATGTGTTAACATGATTGTTTGAATTATATGAAATATAATTGCGTATGAACCATGAGAATTGAATATATGAATTGGCATGATTGCATTCATAGGCATGTAGCATCGCATCGAGTCGGGTGCGGGAGAATTGTGATGTTGAATTCACCATTCTTGGTGAATGGGTGTGATGGGCTCAGAAATGGGACAACGTCCCGAGTTAGACCCGATCATGGTGGAAACAAAGTAAATAATAATAAAAATCACGTGAGTTGGGCTAAGCAAGTTGGGGTAGATCCCCTCCTTCCCCCCCCCCCCCCCTCCCCAGGGTGAAAGTCCCAAATTCACATATGGTTAGACATGATCTCCGGCTGTGAAAGTCTGTAAAAATGTCGGAAGGCGTATGTCGATCCTGCGGTGTGACCCCAAAAAGACGTGGCCTATAAATAAATAAACACACGGAATTTGACAACGATTCAAGTGTATATTGGAGGTTGGTCCAATGAGTGAGTCATTAGGTGGAACACCAATGACTATTTTTCACACTTGGTATGGCATGTGTGAGGGAGTCGGTCGGGACTCGGGGTTTGTCATGGGGGGGTCTCATCTCATGCATGATATAAATCATTCCATTTGTGAAATTTAAAATTTGTATGGAATGTGGATGATTGTGGTGTGCCATTGCATGCGCATTTTAGGAGGGGAGTAGCCCTTGTAGGAAAATTCGACTACTGGGCATTGCTCACCCTGTCGTGGGATCCCCCTTTCAAGTACGGGGGTATTGAAGACGGGCGCTCACTAGGAGCACTTTGAAACTTGGGCATGTAGCTTTGATTATATATTTTTATCAAAACATGTATGAAACATTATGATTAATACATGTTTGTATATGAATATCAGTTAACTCTTGAAACTATTGTAATATAGTTGGTTATATTTTAATGAGAGTATGGATGTATGGGCGAAGCGTGGCCATTTTACTTATGTTTGAGTCTCGGGTAGAGAGAACTCATTTTGTGGCATTGAAACATTCAATGACTATATGTATTCTGCGAGTTGACGGATTGTCAACGGACCCCCGGGTTTGAGGTGTCACAATTTTGGTCCAAAGCTACTCATTTCTCCTTAATTCAAGTTCAAATCATATCACATTAACTTAACTCAAGTCATTTCCCAACTTCCGAAATTTTCGTAAACATTCTCGTCCCTCGGAGTCATTGGACACCCATCACTTACTGAAACGTGAACATCAGACGGAGTCTCGAAATTTTCTGAAGTGCGTCCTGGTAACTAGATTTCGTGAGACGAATCCAATGATGAAGTCTATTTCATCATCCGAGATCTAGAAAATTTTCAAGTTTTCAACTTGGCACTATTCGGCAATTCTTTATTTTTGCCTTTTTTAGAAATTCGGTTTCTCTCGGATTTTGGGTTTATTATCAATTTTAGGAATTAGTTTCATATCTATTTTTTCTTTTAAATAGTTTTCTTATCATATATATATATATATATATATATATATATATATATATATATATATATATATATATATATCAAGATTATTTATTCTCCAAATTTTATCACATTGTGTTTTTTAGAAATGTCATTGTTGGCCAACATATATAATAACAAGCTAGGAGATGATGTTTTAGAGAAGCCTCATATATAATAATGCATATAATGATGATGCACATAAGAATTTATAAATAACATATTAACATTTCCTAATGGTCACTCAAACATGACATTATAATAAAAAGCTTTTCATTTACCTACTTCCCTCTCGACTAGGGCAAATATGTGTTTCAATTAATTCCTTTTAATCATTAATCATGGCATGGAAATGTTGAGAATGATGAATCAATCCCCTGTAGTATTAATCATATCATCATAATACCAATATAAAATTATATATATATATATATATATATATATATATATATATATATATATACCTATATATTGGTAATGACATGGGCTATGTAATACTTTAATTATAATTGGAATGAATTTTCTTTTAATTTGGTTTAAAAATAAAAAGGGAGGACATTTAGGGAAAGGAGGGGTCTCATATTCAAGTTCCAATAAGAACAGTTTACTACATTATAACAAAGTTTCTTTAAAAAATGAAGGACATCTAGGGAAGGGATGGGTCTCAGGTTCGAGTCCAAATTGAGATAGGTTACTACATTGTAACAAAATGCTTTAAAAAAATGGAGGACATTTAGGGAAGGGAAGGTCCCATGTTCGAGTCCCAAATTGAGCTTGATTTATTATATTTAACAAAATACTTAGTTGTGAAAAAATTATTAGAACTTGAATCTCTTAGTATCTTTCATCTTTCATGCAGAAAGAATCGAATCATGATCATCATTCCATGAGCCCTCTTATCCAAAATGGCCCATTAAGTCAATCTTTTCTATTTATTCTTTCACCTTATATATAGGTTTTCTTGTCTGAGTTTTAAATACTAAATATAAGCCTGTCACAGTAAAACCGAAAATTCTAATCTTCGAAAAAGGGTAAATTGTAATTTTGGTCCAAATCCGAATTTTCTAGATTTCGGATAGCCAAGCGAGACTTCATAGATTGGAATCGTCTCCACGAAAATCTAGCTACCACGTCGAATTTCGTGATTTTGAAGGCGGTCGGATTTCACGTTTTTCGAACCTTGAGGGTAGTGCGGGACAGCGCATTTTGAGTGGCTTAAGAGGTGCCACGTGTCATGTGTAAAGTTAGTCAAACATGAGCTCAAGTGTGGGCCATGGGTGGACACATGGCATGATGTCATTGGATGAAAATCCAAAGTAGGTGGATTAGAGGATAAGGTGTAATCCCATGAGCCACTTAGAGTTGGACATGTGGCATTGAGATGACAAGTCTCTTGTCTCAATCTTGACCCAAGCTCTCCCAACCGGTTGGGAGAAGAAAAATAGAGAGAGAAAAGAAAGAGAGAAAGGAAAGGGCCCTTTTTAGAAGGCTTCAACTTCTCTCTAATTCTGTGATCAGGCAAATCGATTTCTTGCGAGGCAAGAAGCAAAGTTACTCCCCACGGCAAGGGCTACGTGTGGGTACCGGTTTTGTAGAGTTTCGACAAACTCCAGAAGGTAGGGGTCTTCTCCTACTCGGTTTATTTTTGGTTTAAGATCCTTGTTAATGGCTTGGGTGTTGTGAGCGGGATGAGAGAGCTACGGATAGCCTTGCTCCGAGTTTGGAATTATTATGCTTGATCCTAGATTGTAGTTGGACCGAAAACGTCCATGTGAATTTGCTTAAAATGAATGGCTTGAGTTGTGTGGAAAATAATATGTTAATGCATGGAATTTAATATGTTAACATGCTGTTTGAATTATATGAAATATAATTGTGTGTGAGCCATGGGAATTAAATTGTTTATTAGCCCATGTGAGCTAATTGTGATGTTATTGCCATGAATATAAATAGCGTGTAGTTAGCGTGTGAATTTGTTAATATATCGTGAATTGATATATTGGCATGTGTGGTATGAAAATGGCATAATGCATTTCATATGCAGGCACCTAAAATAGTAAGTGTGAGTGCATGACAAAATAAATGGAAGGGTTGTCAAGCGATGATTCTTTTATAAAATTATTAAAAATATCATTTATCGGAAAGTTGTCAGAATTGTGTTGGGAAAATTGTCCCGACAATTCACGTCGGAGGGGCCCATGGACTTCGGAGAGTTGCAACAAATTCACCTCGGAGGATAAGTCTACGTATTTATATCGGGAGGGTTGCCACGATTAAAACAAATATTTTTGTTTGGAAAATGATTTTTAAATGCATGGCTTAGGCATGTGAAGTCGGTGAGGAGAGGAGGCTGAGACATGAGATTGGGCATGTAGACATTTAGTAGGAACATATATGTTTTCTTGGACTTGGTTTCCATTGCATAAGCACTTGGGTGGGGAGTAACTAGTAGCAGGAGATTATCATTTCTTGGGCATTGCTCACCACGTCGTGGGATCCCCACTTCCGGTACGGGGAGTGTTTGGGAAGGCGCTCATTAGAAGTGCAAACTTTGAGAAGAAAACAATATGTGGCTTTGATTGATTATTTTGTAAAACATGTATTAGAATTCTAAATTTTAATATACGTTTGTATTAAGAGTGATGTAATCAACTCTTAAACTATGTAATATAATTAGTTAGATTTTTGTAGTGAGTATTGATGTGTGGTGATGGCCATTTTACTCATGATGAGACACCGGGTTTTCCGCAAGTTGTGGTGATGACGGGACCTCTCAGTTTACAAATCCCGATATCGCTTCATATATATTGATCATGGTCAGTTGACAAACAATTAAATGTTGAAGACCTATGTTTGCGGAATGAATCTGTTTATCACAAGAAAAATAAGATATATTGATGAACGAAGGGTGAGTGTAATAGTAGATATTGGTTACATAAATTTATATAATCGACTTTTTGCTTTTTAAAATCATATCTCTCAATAGTTAAATTATTATTTTCATTGTTGGACTCTAGATGTAACGCCCCATTCCCGGGGGTCCGTTGACTACCCGTCAACCCGCGGAATACTCGTGGAGGTCGGGTAACCTACCCGACATTCACAAAAATCAGGCAGAGTCTCCTTTGTACGGGTAGCTCTACCCAAATACAAAACTTGTTTAAAACACATATCTGTCCCAAACGATTGCAATATAGTCAATATATATATATCGATACGACCACTTGGGCCCATAAACAATACTCGATATTCGCTACCAACTATGAATCCCGACTATATATCCATGGTTACAAAAAGAGTTACAATATTTTCACTCTTTAAACAATACATATATTAAACTTAAGAGTTCTAATACATGTAAAACCACCAAAGCCACATTAGGCTTTCTTCTAGAACTACGGCCTCTGGGACGAGGCCGTCTCCTCGCACGCTCCACATTACTGTAAAGGGGGTCCCACGACGAGGTAAAGCCTAATACTTAGTAGGAGAATCGCCACTAGTGGGCTACTCTACCTAAGTGCGAGTGCAATGTTCCAATGAAAACACACATTCAAGCAAATGCATGATCCTATGAATGTCTGCGACCATGAATCCAGTCCTCAAAGGCTGCTCACACTCGCCTAAATTCATTATAGAAAATTATTATTTTGTTTGTTTGTGGACAACCCTCAGATGTGTATATATATCAATTGGGCAGCTCCGACGATTGATATATTATTATTTTTAATGGACTACCCTCTAGATGAATATCAATTGGAGCGCTCAGACGATTGATATTTTTATTTGGACTACCCTCCAGATAATTAATATTTTAGACAACCTCGGCAGTTTTCTCTAGACTCATCTCATGCACTCACTCCTATAGTCCTAGGGTGTTCCAGTGCATATGGAATGCATGTATGCCAGTTCAAATACAGTCTAATCACATGCAAATATATAAACATGGATATACTCGCATAATCCAAATCACACAATCATGTTATGTAATTATACATTTCATCACATCAAAATTAGCTCCTCGAAATTTAATGATCGAAACACGAGCAATTTACTTGAATTACTCGGTAAAACACATATTCACCGCAATAGATTTTAGTAATATATTCACAGGAAGAGTAAAACCCTAGGGTTTAAAGTTTCCATCTCATCAATTCATTAGCCACTTTGTGAACCGCGTTTTCATGGCCATTTCGCCTTATACAAACCCGATACAATCCATGGCATGAATCACCCATGTAGACACCCAAACGGTCGGTGAGGCGTTGAATTACTGGGTGGGTTCCATTAGTAAACAATGGTCGGTCGAGTTTGGGACCGTCAAATGACCTCACGGCCTCGTTCGGCTCAAACATTGCAAAGTATTTAAAGGGAATAAAACCCAAGTAGGGAGAAACCCCTACCTCTCGGAGTTGAAACTCCTAAATCCATTGTACCGTGTGAAGCCCTCTCCGCGTAGAGCAGTTCTCCTTCTTGTCCCGAAGACCGCCGACGGTTGGATCGCGCGTATTTCTAGAGAGAAGTACCCTCTCTCTCTAAAATCTCTCAAAAATGGCTACTGGATCTCAAATTCCCCTTTTCACGTTTTTTTCCTCTTGGCTTAATGAAGAAGACCAACACTATGCTTCTTTTGTCCTTTAGTGACTTAAACTTTTCTCTAAATGACCATTATGTCCCTTCATTTCCCAATTTTGACATTCGGCACTATCTCGGCCATCCATTTCCTCCGTTCTACTCATACCACCCTTAGCACTGGTGCTTGTATAGTGTGACTTTAGTCTCACATCGAAATTCATTTACGGCACACGAGCAATGATGCCTCAAGCGGTGTCGCTCAAGTGTCTCGGAATTCAACGAAATTTATGCTAGTTAGATTTCCTGCGAGGCGATTCAACTATTAAATCCGTTTAGATCATCAGAGATCTAGAGAATAAATTCGGATTTTTAACCAGTAATTTCGTATTAACCAAGTCTGATTTTGCCCTTTTTCGAAATTGGGTTGCGAGTTTTGCATTCATCAACTGCAAGGAATTTGTCACGAAATTACGGACAATCACAATCACTCACATGCATATGCAACGTGCACTCATCATGTGACAGTCATTTAATTGTTAGGCCAAACCACGTACCTTCATCCACTAAACAGAAGGGATAGGTGGCGCATAGGTAATCTGGCGGCTCCCACGTGGACTCTCATACGGTGCCTCCATAATACCCTCACTAGCCTCCTGCGGTCTTGCGTGTCATGGCTTTGATCCGCGACTATCAACAATGCACAGCGGTCACTCCTCGAAAGTTCCATCAGTGTCAACCTGATGATACAGTCACTACATGGTGGATGCAGAAATTTGTTTCCGAACGCTGGATCATTGACACCTCGTGAGGACACACGACATCTTGGGTGGTAGCATAGCCGTGCGCGGTACTACCCTCTCGAGTATCTCGAAAGGTCCAATGAACCTCAGCGATAGCTTCCAAACTGGGGGCACGACCCTCCTGTAGGCATTACCTTGAGAAGGTAAAGTCCCCAACCTCAAACTCTAAGGGTCGACGTCGCACATCACATAGCTCTTACGTGACCAGCGCAAGTATGCTCATGTCAAGCTCCTTCTGGAGGTGTCTGTGGATCAGAACGGTGATGGAATCTCTCGCTCAGGTCGACCTTGTTGACACCTTTTGCATGGCCTCCGTCTGATTTCCTGGTGCCATGTGTATCCCTTTCGCCACAGTGCTTGTTGTTGTAGGCGAATTCCACTAAGGGCAAATGCTCCTCCCGGTGCCCTTATGATCCGAGACGTCTCGTAGCATGTCCTCCTAATATCTGTATAGTCCTCTCCCGGAATGACCATGTCGAGGGTGGGTGTATGGTCGGCCGTGCCCGCCAACCTTTTGGAAACTCTTCCAAAAGTGTCAGTAAACCTCGGGTCCCTATCCGGGCACTGTGGATCTCTTGGATTTTCCAATACTTGTTGGGACTATCTCTCCCGGAATGTATAATAGCGAGGAATCTCTCCAAGGCGAAGGTCATCATGCGGTACAGAAAATGTCTTGAACCGTGAGCGGTCCACTATCACCCGTACAGCGTCATGCTTTCTTTGCATCCAGTGGCAAGTGGGTCTAAAGTCCATCGTGACGTGCTCCACTTCCACTCGATACCTCCAATGGTGAAGTAGCCTGGCGGCTGCGGTGCTCGGCCTTAACTGGCGACATGTGAGACATCGTCGAGGCAAAGTCCCTACGTGTCTCTTCATCCCACTCCAGTAGTCTTGTGCGAAGATCTGGTACATCTTCGTGCCACACGGATGCCGCGACAAATCGAGAGCGGTGAAACTCACACGAGAATCTCCTCTGCGTCGGTCAGCGGGAACCCTTGCGTCCCTATGCCAGAGAACCCGTCTGCCAAACGGTCCGGCCCTGCGTCACGTGCGGCGCGCAGTGCGATGGACACTATCTGCGCATCTGCCACTTCAGGACTCAATCACTGCGCGCTCCGCTGAGCGGTGTATGCTAAACCCCATACGTGCCACGAGTGCGCTCCATTTGTGCTGTAGCCCTGACGTCGCGGTCTGGCCTCCGCACTCGGCTATACTAGCCAATGCTCCTGCGTGATTTCGGCCCGAGTGCATCGGCCACCATTTGTCTTACGAGATGGTGGCCGAGTGAAGTCATAATCCTCTAGGAACTCCATCCATCTGCGTTGCCTCATATTGAGGTCTGTTCTGGCATTGAAAATATACTTGAGACTTTATGAGTGCAGTACACCTCGAACTCCTCGCCATATAAGTAGTGGCGCAAAATCTTCAAGGCGAAGACCACGGTCGCCAACTCCATGTCATGTGTGGGGTAGTGCACGCCGTGATTCTTCATTGTGAGAACCGCAGCTACTACCCTCCGGGTATCAAAACACATCAATCCAACCTCGAGGCATCACAATACTGCATGCCCCTGTCACATGGGACGCTATCAAGATGGGGGCTGAAGTAAGTCTCCTCTTCAACTCCTGGAATGCCTCCTCGCATCGGTCATCCCAATCAAACTTGACCTCCTTCGGGTCAACCTAGTCATAAATCTTTGCTATCTGGAGAAATCCTCAATGAATCTCTGTGGCCACGGTAATCCCAGAAACTCACGTACCTCGAAGATTGACCCGGCCTCTCGACTCACCATTTACTGGACCTTCTGGTCGACGGACACTCCACGATCTTGACACCACGTGTCCCAAATCTCACCTCGATGGCTTGAACTCGCACTTGCGAACTTAGCCCGTCTGGTGATGGTCTCTCAACAAGCGTAAAGCGATCCTCAAGTGATACTCATGCTCCCTCGGCGGAGTAGTCGGGTTCATCCACAGAAGCTACGACAAGCCCAGTCTAAATGGGGTTGGAATATTCTAGCCATGAACTCATGAATCTTTCTTCCGGAGCATTCCGTCAATCCGAAGAGCATCACGAAGTAAACTCAAAGTGCCCATAGCAGCGTCCTAAGCGTCTTAGGGATATCGTATCCCTAACCCTCAGCTGATGGTAACTAGTGCGAAGGTCTATCTTGGAGTAGACTCGCGCTCCCCTCAACTGATCAAATAAATCGTCAATCCTTGGTAATGGGTACCTATTCTTGATCGTAACCCTGTTCAACTATCTGTAGTCGATGCACAGCCGAAGGGTTTTGTCCTTCTTCTTCGCAAACAGAACCGGAGCGCCCCATGGTGAAGTGCTCGGTCTAATGAACCCCCTTGTCCGGTGGCTCCTGTGGCCCGGACTCACAGGATCTACTTGTAGGTGTCATCTATCTCGCAGTCATAGAGATGGGTGAAATACCGGGGTGTAACTCAATGCGAAGTCACCATCCCTCTGGCGGGCGGTCGGGTAGCTCATGCGGAAGGACATCCACATACTGCATACTACTCGCGGTAGATCTAAGTCGGCCTCTCCTCGTCCTCACAAGGGTAAGGCTCTTCTTGACCCGCTATTTGTCTGACACTGTGGACTCGTATCTTTATGCGGGGCAAAATGTCATGCTTGTCTCTGAAACACCACAGTGCCGTCCTACGTGTGGCGGTAACCCTCCCTACGCTCACAATCGTGCGACCTGTAGACGTCGACGATCCATCCCGGGGATGACATGGGAACTCGACATGTCCGTGATCCTCGGGTCCCTTTGTGAGTAGAGTCCTGAGATCTCCGGCTGCAACCTCAACATATTATCCTATTCTCGCCTAATCCCTGAGAACTCACATACAAAGGCTCCTCTAAAGTCTCAACCTCCTAAGCCCAACTCGATCTGGCCCGATGCGTGAATGAATCTGAAGCACAGGAGATCAAATAACCTCCTCTAGCCCATAGGCGAGAATGCTTAAACGTGCCGGTGCTCTTGGTGATCTCTTGACTCGGCTGCGGGTGTGGCTGCGTGAACACGCCCTGGTTTGATGTCACACTTTTGTGGGCCTCGTCCTCTGCCTCTACCCATATACGGCCTCTCGGGCTGCTGTGAAATGTGGGAGTGCCGTGTGACCACTGGCGAGGCGGCGCCTGCGGCACATGCGCTCTGTGGAGAATATGCGTATCCTCTCTGTCTGCTCTTGACTAGGGCTGTGATGTCCCCCAAACCACAGGATCCTTTGTCTCTGGGGGCAATCAAAATCTCATGTGTCATTAGCGACAATGATATGCATGTCATCATGTGTGACTCTCATACGTCTGCCCCAGTAAGCTGACTCTCCTCATCCACTGGCTCGGATGGTAGTGACTCACAGGATCTCCATGGCTGAGGCTCTCTTGCCTCTTCCCTGAACTGGAGGAAGAATTGTCCTTCCTCTTGCCACTAACACTCGCATCCCGAGTGCTCAGGCATCTCATCTCTCTCTCTGTAGTGTTTGTCCCAGCCATGAGTCATATCGTGGCGAAGTCCTACAATCTGGCGAATGGACAACTTCAGTCCATTCTCGAATCTCCTCACCTTGGCCAGATCGGTGGCCACATAATCATCATCCAAATCGGGCTAACTGCGTGAATCTAGCCATAGTCCATCACGATCATCGCCCCCTGCTTGACTCACAGAACTCACAGACCATGCACCTCAGTCTGGAAATCACACCATGAGCTTGACTCCTGAAACTCTACCCGTATCATAACCTCTGAGTCTCTCAGAAGTCTAACCCATCTCCGCCATCTTTTGGGCCTCGCCCTCTGGCACGGAATGCGACTAACTTGATCCTGTAGTCGTATAGGAGGTGATCTCCGTAGCCTCCGATGCGTTCTCGATCTGCTCAAACCATGTCCTTGTACCATGGGTCTACACTATGAATGTGGGAGGTGGTCGCTCTAAATCTGCGGAGGTTACTAGGACCTCCCTGGCTGCACACTATGTTAGCACAGGCGATGCGGCCTCTTTGCAAGCACCTCTGACCTCTCTAAAGCCTGCTGATCAAATGTCGTGGTTGGTCATATGTCGATTAGTGCTGGTAGTGCCCCGTGGACGTCCTCTACGTCCTCGTCCTCTACTAGACATCTACACAATTAACATGGCAGTTAAATACAATGCAGTATCTACAGGCTCAAACACGGCCCAGAGACACTATTCATGCAGAAAATAATAAATAAATAATAATAAAAATTTCACATACCCCATCAATGCATTTATAATGATTATAATATAATTATCTTATATTAAATCATACGAAAAAATTTTAAGCTTTTCTTACTCTTTTTTTTTTTCAAATTCTATTTCCCTTTATTTTATTTTATTTCGAAAAAAATTTTTTTTGAACTCAAATCATTACAGTTCAAAAGCGAACACAAGTGCAACGTATTGCACACACGGCCAGTGACCCGATAACACGCCCGAGCCTGCCGCGTGCACGAGGCGACCGGCTAGCGCCCGTGTCGTAGCCTCGAGAGGTCCGTGTCGTGGGTGTCGTGTGCGATATCGTGGAGTGTGGGGCGCGGGTGTCGCGGCCCGTAACCACGCACACGCCCTGCGCGCCATGGGCGCGTGGCATGCCTCGCGCCACTTGCCACTGGTCGTGTCACATTGGCCTAGCGGCCATGTCGTGGGCCCATTGGTAGGCGCCAAACCGGCCAAATATCGCGAGGCAGTGCCGCGGTGGTGTAGTGTCTTGGGCTAGGCTTGTGTTGTGTGCAACCTGGCCGGCCTTTCCTCCCTCAAGCATCCGCAATCTGATTTGTTTGTATTGTGATACGAATTTCCTCACCGACACGACTGTTGCATCTGATACCGCTGTATTTACGTCTGACTCTCCGGCGGCCGCACTGTCCTGATACCTGTTCTGATACAGTTTTGTGGTACAGCTCAGCCTAACACATTCTGCTTGATACAATCCCGATACCTTCCGGCCTTCCCTGTTGCAATAACAAATCATTTCTTTACCAATCTGAACCCTTAACTTGGCCTTCTAAAACCACTATCTTTTAATACAAATTGGCCTTAATTGCAATACAACCCATCTCTTTGCACCTCATGCGGAGTCACAATACAATCATGCTCTTGCAGCCTAAGATTATTTTATTTTTTTCACAATATAATTGGGCGTGGCCAATCCAGTCTGCAAAATTAAATTTTTTTCTAAATCTTTATTATTTGTTTCATTACACGATACCAATACATGCTTTGTTTTTTTCATTATATAAATCTATATTTCATTGTTTTTCATTTATTTCAGGTATTTTGGAAAAATCACTAAATCTTTTCTTTTTTTCATTTTCTTGGACACTCAAATAATTTCTAAATTATTTTCTTCACTATTCAATTTTACACCTTGTAAAATCCTAGAAAATTATTTTCTTCCAATTCTCATCAATAAATTTATTTAAAATTTTATTTTATTTTCTTATTTTCTTTCAGGTTTGTCTGTTGTCTGCTTCAAATATTTTCTAAAATATTTTCTACATCCCGTGTGCTAATCACCAAGCACACATAATCGATCATCACCGCATTGATAAGCATACCATACACAATAATCCGACAAGTCACACAAAACACTTCAACATGCGTGCATGTAGTGTCTAGTTTTGTCAGTGATTTTCTAGGTAATCTCCTTCTATGCCTGGCATCGAACCACACCTAGTGGTGATGGATACCCAAACCAGAGCTCCATGGGTATTCGTATACCTAGCTCGATATAGTATGGCATATTTATTCAGGAGGTCAGTTGACTGCCGAATCGACCGTAGGAATACTCGTGGAGGTCGGGTAGCCTGCAGACATTCACAAAATCGAATGATCTCCTTTGTACGGAATACTGAATACAAAACTTGTCTAAACACTTGCATATCACATCCCCACTTGTTGCAATATAGTCAATATATATATATATATATCCAATAAATATGATTTATACGACAATACCTCGATATTCCATATAACTATGAATCCAACTATATATCCTATAGTTACAAAGTTTACAATATTTCCTCCCAAACAAAACCCATATATTAAACTTAAGAGTTCTAATACATGTAAAACCACAAGAAACCACATTCCGGCTTTCTTCTAGAACTACGGCCTCTAAGGCGGCGGGTCTCTGCGCTCACTTTTTTTGTAAAGGGGGTCCCACGGCGGGGGTGACTAAGTAACGATTAGGAGAATCGCCCTAAGTGTTTACTCACCACCTAAGTGCGATTACAGCGTTCCAATGAAAACACATTCAAGCAAATGCATGATCCTACTTGAATGTCTGCATGACCTCAACTGGATCAGAGTCCTGCGGCTGAGTAGCATTGTACCAAGCGCCGTATGAAAATTATTATTTTGTTTGTTTGTGGAATGACCCTTCGATGTGTATATCGTTGGGCATCGATGGTGATCTATATTTGTTGTTGTGGATTACCCTCGATGAACCTTGATTGGGCTGCTCGGAAGCGATTGATATTTTTAATTTGGACTACCCTCAGATAATTAATATTTTTTAGACAACCCTCAGGCAGTTTTCTCTAGACTCGTCTCGTACTCCTCTATGTACAAGGGTGTTTAGATTTGCCTGGAATGCATGTATGCGGTTCAATGTGATCTAATCACATGCAAATATATAAACATGACTATACTCGCATAATTCAAATCACACAATCATGTTATGTAATTATACATTTCATCACATCAAAATTAGCTCACTCAGGCTAATGATCAAACACGAGCAATTTACTTGAATTACTCGACCAAAACACATATTCACACAAAAATAGATTTTCGTGTCACTATTCCTAGGAACAGTAAAACCCTAGGGTTTACGGTTCCATCACTCATCAATTCATTTGTTCACTTTGTGAACCCGCATTTCACGGCCATTTCCGGCCTTATACAAACCACGATACAATCCATGGCATGAATCACACCCTTAGACACCTGTGCTCGTGAGCAACACGCATCGTAAATTTGGGTTCCATAGTCCAGTCACCTTGGCCCCAAGCCTGGGGGACTGATCAAACGGCCCTCACGGCCTCATTCAGCCTCAAACATTTGCAAAGTATTTAAAAGAGGAATAAAACCCAAGTAGGAGAAACCCCTACCTCGGAGTTTGAGGAAACTCCCAGTCTGTACCCGCCGAAGCCCCTCCGTAGAGCGCTTCTCCTTTGTCCCGAAGACCCGACGCTTGGATCGGCGCATTTCTGCAGAAGTACCATCTCTCTTAAATCTCTCAAAATACACGGATCTCAAATTCCTTTCACGCTTTTTTCTCCTCTTGGCTTAACGAAGAAGACCAACACTATGCTTCTTTTGTCCTTTAGTGACTTAAACTTTTCTCCAAATGACCATTATGTCCCTTCATTTCCCAGTTTTGACATTCGGCACTATCTCGGCCGTCCATTTTCATCATTTCCTCTAATTGTCTTCACTTAGCGGCACACTCCAGCATCATATGCGTGACTTTCGTCGCATCGAAATTCGTTTTACGGCACTTGAACAGCGATGCCTCGAAAAACGTGTCAACTCCGACTGTCTCGGAATTCAATGAAATTTTACATGCTAGTTAGATTTCACGAGACGATTCCAACGGTGAAATCCGTTTCGTCATCCGAGATCTAGAGAATAAATTTCGGATTTTTAACCGAAATTACAATTTCGTAACCAAAATTACGATTTTACCCTTTTTCCAGAAATTGGAATTTCTGGTCTTATTAATTCTTGATCCAACTTCTTTTTTTATAAAAATTTATTGTGATTAAGTGAGTTTTTAAATTACTTCAATTCCATTATCTGTACACTAGCCTTATAAATCATATTTTGATCATATAAATTATGATTAATCTTACAAGTAAGGTACAATTAATGTTATGACACTCATTCATATACAACTTATTTTTACTAATTAACGTAAATATAGTGTGATGATTAAGATATAGTTTGATAAAGCTATATAGGTATAAATACCACCACAGTACACATATAGTAGCAAAAAGGGTTGTTTTGATTCATCTATATAAACAAATCCACCTTATATAATTAGAATGGTACTATTTACCATTGAAATATTAGAGGAAATTAAATTAAATGAAGATTTGAATATGATAAGTTAATGCTCCCTATTCATAATGTGTTTTCTTATATTTAAAACCTAAGAAATTGAGATATCTTAAAAACGTAGTTTCACTTGCCTTGAAACTTGAAAATCCATATGATCAAATGTCTTCACTGCCTTGAAACTTAAAAATCTATATGATCCAAATGTCTTTAAGGTCCGATATCCTAAACCTTAAGTGGTTGGAAGTCATCACACCTAATGTCCACTACATGGTTGGATCAACCTCAATATTTACTACATGGGTGGATGGGAGTGAAAGCCATTATAGAAAGTTAAAAAAGCATGTAATGTTCACATTGTTAATTCACAATATTCTTGCCAAAAATTAGTTATTGTTTCCTCTTAATTTTAAAACATGCATTTGTTATTTAATATATTTATAAAAATAAAAATTCTAAATTAAGAAAATTAAATATTGAATTCATTTTTTAATTTAAAATGGAGGAGAATAAATGTCTTATAATGCTTCTACTCAATCATTACTTTGAGTAATTTTTAACTTTGATAATTTATTATAATATCCAATTTGTGTAAGTTAGAATTTTAATTATTTATTTATTTTAAAAATAGAGACAAGTGTACTAAGACGCCCTATTAATGGGACAAGGAAAAAAGGAACCCAAACATGAACATACAATATAGATGCACAGGTACAATGACATCATATGCTGGGATTAAAATGCCCTCCCCTCTTGGGATTAAAATGGAGGAGATATTTGTCCATCAAAACCTATAAATATCATGTTCACAATTTAATTTACTACAAACACATTAAGAGGTTTGGACTCATTTAGTTAGTCGATTAGTATTATAATTCCAATATTGGAGTATTGAAATTAAATTAGGTTTCCTATCTTCTGCAAATGTTATCATAATAAGCTTATTTTTGCTATATGTTAAAATACTGTGATATTTGGAGGGAATTGTCTTTGGTTGGAAAAATAACATGTTTAACTTCTTATGTCATTTATATGATACTAAATGTAAAAATATAAACATTAAAAAAACCATTCATATATTACAAATTATTTTACATCAATGAATACATTTGATTTAAATAATTATAGTACTAATATTAAACATATTTTCAAGTTAGTATATTATTATCAATTCACAAACATTTTTATCTATGATTTAAATAATGTTTCTATTTAAACTATTTTTAATTAAAGTGTTTTCATTTCTTTTTGTTACTCATATAGTATTTCTCCATAAAATATTATAAGCGATTTTTCAACACTACAATGATTTTTTTTTCATATTTTTAAATTGTTTCCTAAAATGGTATTACATACCTTTATTTTTCTAAAACACTTGAGGTGTTATATATATATATATATATATATATATATATATATATATATATATATATATATATATATATATATATATATATATATATATATATATAAATGTTTTCACTTTCATTAACCATTGCATGTGGTGGCGCTGAGAATGGTGAAATTATCATTGTACAACATTAATCATCATCATAATATATACCGATATGTATTCATTGATATTAAGCAAAACCTTTTTTACCTATAATTGAAAATCACCTCACCTAACTAATTCCAACAATATTATAACTTATTTTTGGACCATTTGTCAAACCCTGGATCATTTCCTAGGATCAATGTTACCTATATCTAAAAGCCAACTGATAACTGCCACTAATGGCTAACTTTATTCTAAACACTTAATTTTTTAATCTTTGTAGAAATTTTATGGTGCAAAGTTACTTTAGATGATTATTCTGTATTTTAATTTTTTAAAACCTTTGAAAGAAGAAATTTTATGGTGAAACAAGTTCATATCCTCATCATAACCAAAAAGAGTTATTGTGTGTGTGTGTTTTTTTAATAGAAAAATAAATTTATTGATTCAAACCAGTAATAAATCAATATAAATATAAAATTAAAATCGCAAAAAACCATAAAATATTAAACAATATCCGGGTTAATAGCATAATAAATCGGTTCAAAACCTACACATTCGACAATTGAGAGTTGAGCCTACATATTTAATATTACTATTGTAACTAAAATACCTATTACTCCGGTTCTAAAAAAAGATATTGTTAGTGGCATGGAATATATAAAAATTTTAAATACTATTTGATGATTTTCTTCACTTGTTTTAGAAATAAAAGTAAAAATGTATATTTGAAGTTGAAGAGATCAGTATTTAATTTTGATTTGAATAAGAATCATTATGCAAGAATCCGCTTAGTCAAAATGGCCCATTAAGTCAGTCGTTTTACCATTTTTTTTCACCTTCATAGATTTGCTGTACAAGTTTTAATTATTAATTATGAGAATTATATGTAATTGGTTGTGAAAGTTTGTTGCCTTTTCAAATCATAGCTCCCAATAGTTAAATTATTATTTTTCATCACCTAACTTTTTCACCAAATAATTTTTGCGAAAGAAATTTGTTCTGACTGCGAGTTTTTAATCATTTTAACATTATTTTCTATACTACCTTATAAATCATATTTTGAACACATAACTTAGACTAATCTTCAATAAATAAAGTATAAATGTTATGACTTTTTCACATATTTTAAAATGTAATTCAGTTTACTGGATTAAAACAAATACATTGTGATGAATAATATATATGTTGGGTAAATATAAATACCATAACAAGTAAGAACGGGTTTTCAATTCATCTATATCAACAATCCACATTAATATAATTATAATAGTATTATTTGCCATTGAAATATTAGAGGAAATTAAATAGAGATGCAAAAAGGACAAATCAATCATTCAAATTGGTCATAATTTGTTTCCTTATACTTAAAATCAAAGTTTGTGGATTTGTGGAAGGCGTAATGAGGGATGTTTAAAATAGTGATACCATGCTCATCTTCTCGACCTCAAGGGAGAAAGGATTGTTTGGAATGAGGACTTTTGTGATATGACACAGGTCGAGGTCCAAATGGGAAACAAAATGCTTGTGGAACTTCTTCGACTCAATGCATTCACGACTCAACTTAATAATAAAGTGAATCCCTCGTATATATTCCATCACGTTAGCCCCAGATTAATTTCTAGAAATGGTTTTTCACGTGTTTTATACATTCAAAAGGTAAGTATAATGTATCTCCAAAAGTTAAAAGGTGAATATTGATATGGAGGAAGCTGCACGTAATAGTAGATATGAGTTATAAAAAATTTGTTCAATTGACTTATGCCTTTCTAAATCATAACTCCCAATAATTAAATTATTACTTTTTATTGTTGGACTCTTAGAACCAAATATTTTTTATTATAGAAATTTATTGTGATTATGAGGTTTTTAAATCATATGAATTGCATTATCTTTGTAAATTAGCCCTGTAAAATTATATTTTGATCATAAAACCTATGATTAATCTTCACAAGTAAGCTAAAAATGTTATAACTTAATTATTCACATATTTGAAAATCTAATATCCTAGGCTAGAAGTGATATTAAAACCAAAGTATATATATTTTAAAAAAAACTTTTTTTGTTCTGGATATAATGACAAAGTGGTAAAAGTTCATATTTAAATTATTATTTTCCCTCTATAATACAATATAATTTAACAATTTCTTCTAAATCCTCCATTGTTGTTCCATCATCATTTTCAGTTTTTGTTACTTGGAAGTTGCAAACGGTTATTGAGAGGCTAAGTGTGACGCCACACAACCCATCAACACGCGAATTTATGTCTTAGGCCTATTCCAAGTCTTCGTACCGGACCGCACTCAACCACTGACACCGAAGCTACCTAAGACCATCTTTCACATACGCCTCCTTCACCGATCATTCATTCATTAAATTCCAAAATATGAAAAGAAAAATGAATACTACAACCGGTATGATCCGACATCACCACTCTCTTACACACAATACCATACATACCCGATTTTTAGGCTACAATAGCGTCCAAAATAATTTCATAAAAATCCTTTATACAAAACACTTTTACAAAAATGTCACGTCACATGTCTGCTTCCTCGCAATCACCGACCTCATCGAGCATCGCCTCCCCGTACACCCCCTGCACTAAAGTAGGTCCCATGACGTGGTGAGCAATGCACCGCAGAAAATTCTCCCCACAAGGTTACTCCCTCCAAGACACGCACGGCAAACATTAAGACATCAAACCACACACTCCATACGTAAAATGCAATCCTATATTAATATTTCATGTCATACATGAGATGACTACGCGTTATAAACCGAGTCCTCCGACCGACCCTCACACATGCAAATGCCAGTAAAAACCGCCATTGTTTCAATGACTCTAACCCATTAGGACAACCCTTCAATATCAAATCTCTGCGGTGTTGTGGGTGGGCTTACCTCGGGACCGTAGGCCAAGATCTTCCCGACATCACTTTCGCAAACTCTCTGTCATCGTTGGAATCTCATATATGTCTAACCAAAAATAGAATTCTCGGGTCTTTCACCCCGAGGAATCTACCCCATTCGTTTTCTTTACCCAAACACAATAAATTTATTATTATTATTTTATGCACCCGTGGTCTCAATTTTGGACGTCAGTCCCACGGTTTCATCACTACGCTTACCTCAAGAATGCAGGCAAATGAAGCCACCAATACCATGCACACACTCGACTTCCTAACGCGATGTCCCCATGCATGCGAAATTTTCATACTATAACATGTTACATGCAAAATGAGAACTACATGCAACATTTTCAACGCATAGATAATTATATATTTTTTTTCATATAAATTACATCCATCATAAATTCCATGTCAACACATCCATAAGCATGCATTAACATGATTTTCAATAATCCAGTTATTAAATTTTTTCTTTCAATAACACAAAAACAAGCACATACACGCCCGAAAATCAATCTCGACGCTCTGTAATAGTCTCAAAATCCTGCTCTAACCCGAAACGCTCTCTAAAATTCAGCCCGGATATCCTAAACGCCCCGGGAGCGAAGGTCCGAACTCAAAAAATAGTCTCGAAAATTCAATTCGAATCCGTTCGAAAATAGTCCCAAATCCGAAATGTCCGAAATTCCCAAATTTTGCCTAGGGGACCGTCTGCAAAAATGCGTTCCAAAACAAAAACAGTCCCAAAATTCCTACATCTAAGATTTAGATTGAAATTTACTCGCCCCTCACCAGCTTCAAAGAAAAACCACACAAGTCATTAAATGGCCTTAGGGCTATAAATAACCCAAATAGAAAATTCTACCTCATGTGTGGAGTTTGACTGAACCCAAGACGCTGGGCACACCCACGCATGGTTTCGATGCGCGGATCGATCTTAATACTCTGGACCGTCAAGCTTCGATCGTTGAATGCCGTAGTGGCTCCCTTTTTTCTTTTTCTCCTTCTTTCTTCCTTCCTCTCCTCTTGCTTCCTTCAACTTTCCTCCTTTTTTTCTCTTTCTTCTTCTTTCTCTTTCTCTCCTTTTTTATTCTATCAACTCTAGGATCAAGTGGGGAAGCTTCCATTCTTCCTCTTCCTATCTTCTCCTCTCTCAACATGGCACTGCCTCCTCCCATTTTCTCTTTTTCTCTTTCTTTTCTTTTCTTTTTCTCATCTTTCATTCTTTCTTCTTTCTCATCTTTTGGTTCTCTTTTCTTTTTTTTGGTCTTGTTCCTCCTAATTTTTCCTCTCATTTCTTTGTTTATTCAATCCCAAGATATCTACTTATTTTCTTGATTTTTCTTTTCCATTATTTTTTTTTTCCATTTAGCACATGCATGGCTCAATATGAGCCACTCATTTAAATGTCATGTGTCACCTATTACACTACATGATCATGTCATGTGTCACTCGACACCTAGTGTCACTCGACACCTAGTGTCTCTGAAACATGAAATAAATTTCGCCTACTGCATTCGACACAAAATTTGATCGGGTAACTAGATTTCTACACAGCTTAATGGTAGGTCGCCGGCCACCGAGATTTAGAAAATTTCGTCACCCAACGAAATTACCATTTTACCATTTTTCGTAAAAATCGACTTTTTCCCATTTTTACATTTTCCAATGTACTCGCCTCGAATTCACACACACACACAAACACACATGGATATGTAGTACTTGTCTAGTAAATACAGACCACGCACCTCTCATCCACACAAATAGAAATGATAGGGTGGCTCGCGATTGTGTCCTCCGCTGCCTCTGCAGTTGCCTCCTCCACTCCTGCTTGGCACGCATTTTCACTAGCCGCATAGTCTCAGGTCGCAAACCCGATCCGACTCCAAGATATGCATTGGTCCTCCGAAGGTCCCATCTGTATCGACAATAATCTCCCCCCAATCCACTACATGAGCTGAACCTGGAGTTTACTTCCAGAGTATGGAGACATGGAACACCTCATGGACACCCGATAAACTCGATGGTAGTGGCAACCGATATGCAACTGTGCCCACCCTCTCGAGTATCTCGAAGTGGCCCAATATACACTCCAGCACTAAATTCTACATCATTAGAATTTGACCACTCTCTCTTAGGCATCACTTTCAAGAAGACGTGATCACACCCACCTCGAACTCTTCGAGGTCAACGTCTGTCTGTGGTATTTCTTCGCTTCACTGAGCCATGAGGTGCTTCTGAATCAAATTCACCTTCTCAAAGGTGTCTCTAATCAAATCCGGACTAGTAATGGAACTCTCATCCACCTCTATCCAACAAATCAGGGATCAACATGGCCTCCCATATAAGGCCTCATAGGTTGCCATCTGTATACTCGCTTGATAACTGCTGTGTTATAAAGTGCATTCCACTATGGTGCGCTCCTCCCGCCACTTAAGATCCAGACGCATGCTCACAAAGATGTCCCTCTAAAATTTGTATGGTCCTCTCGATCGACTCATCTACTAACGAGAACCCATATTTTGGAAACTTTCCAAAGTGTGTCAGAACTAGATCCCCCGTCTCGATACTTGATGACATTGGTACACCATGGTCTTAGACACCCTCAAATACAACCATAGAATTCCTCCAGTTGTAAAGCATCCGCACTACCAAATGTGCCGACAGTAGAGCCAATCCACTATCACCCACACAAGATCATGCTCTCACAGCTGTCCGTGTGGAAAGTGGGTCACAAAATCCATCGTGACGCGTTCACTTCCACTCAACTACCCAATCGCCGGAGTAGTTAGTCACTGTACTGGCCTTTACCCATCAGAGAAACCATCAAACAAATCTTCCAACGTGTCGCCCATCCCGCTCCAAGAATACTGGTGATCGCAGACAGCAGATCTGTCACCTAGATGCACACAAATCAAGAGCAATGGAACTCCTTGGAGGATTCCTCTTCACAACTGGGGAACCACAACCCGTCCTACACCCAAGACTACCATCCGTGTGAATGACCCAAACACACTTATACATGACTGTACCCGGTCCCTCATAGACAATATCTCTGTCTACCCCTAGACTCCAATCACCTTCGTCTCGCAGGGACGGCGCAGCCCCCAAACTCCTAACGTTCCCGAGCCCGATCACCGTACCATAGCCTCAACCGTCCCACTGGGGCCTCAGCATCTCACTCCCGAAGTTAATTGCACAGTACTCGTGACTCCGACTAAGTGCATTAGCCACTCACACGGCTCTACTGTGATAGAACGGCAAAGTGAAGTCATAATCCTCTAGATACTCCCATCCATCTCGCTGTCTCATGCTGAGGTTTCGGGTCAAGGTGAAAATATACTCTAGACTCAGACCTCAGCATCAACAAAACCCCTCAAACTCCTCAACATACAGATAGTGGCACCAAATCTTTAGGGCAAAGACTATAGCCGCCAACTCCAAGTCATGTGCAGGGTAATTCTGCTCATGATTCTTTAACTGTCTAGAACCATAAGCTACTACTCTCCCGGACTGCATCAAGACACATTCCATGTGACGCCCTAAATCCCGAGGGTCCCGTTGACCACCGTCAACTTGTGGAATACCTGTATCACATATCATGAGACCCATACATGAGTAAAATGGCCACATTGGCCAATACATCCATACTCACAAAAATGTATATTTTATACAAAAATGAGTTAATTTACAATTATCCAAAACTGGGTCTTTTACCCAAATTTTTACAAAATACATAACAAGGCCATATATGGCCATTTCTTTGTATCTAAGACCCTCGGATGGCCCCATCCCCGTGAACCTTCATCTGGAAATTATCTCCCTCGATACAGGAGCAACGGCCAAATAGTGGAACTATCCTACATGGGTTACCCCCACCTAAGTGCACATGCAATGGTTCAACACAAACACATTCAAGCAAATACATGATCCTACTCTGAATGATTCACTATTGATATGGATGAGAATGTGACTCACCCTTTCCCACTTCTCGAGCTCTCACTGATTCCCTCACGCATGCCTAAGCTAAATGTGAGAAAACATCGTTTTCAAAACAAAAGGTTTTTGTTCTCGAAAACATACTACCGAGTTTCGGTAAAATCTATTGGACAACCCTCCGAGGTAAATTGCTGGGTACTCCGAACTATGGGTCCTGGCCTCCGAGATGAATTGTCGACAACTCTCAGCAATTCTTTCTGGAATCTTCCTGAAATTCCTTTCACAACCATTTTTCCTTTATTTTCTTTTCATGTCATGCACTACACCTATTGTTCTAGGTTGCTCTTGCAAGGTATATGAAATGCATTATGCCATTTTCATACAACACATGCCAATATATCATTCATGCATATATTAACAAAATTCACATATCAATCCACATGTTATTTATCATAAGAATAACATCAAAATTAACCACACTAATAACAATTCAATTTCAATGGCCCACACACAATTATATTTTTTATATATTCATCATCATGTTAACACATTAAATAGCATGCATTAACATCTCATTTCCATACACAATTAAAGCCATCCAATTCATGGCACACCCATGGCTCCAGTCAAGACGCATCACTACTGGGCCCAAAGTGTCGTGGTGCACCTGGACTTCAGATCGTGGCCCCTCCTGTCGTGGTCGCCACACCTCCCGCCATGTCACACGCACACACGCGCTTGTTGCACCGTCGCAGGTCCCCCCTCCGTCGCGACATACAAAATCAGACACGATGCGTAGCCCATGCCGCACGCATCGCGCACCGTCGCAGCCGCCCGCCGCCGCTCGCCACGATACAAAATTTAGATCGCGAACACACTCTGGCCAGGCCTAATACACGCATGTCAGCTTGCTCCCCGCTACAGCGCCTTGTAGTCGCACGCTCCCCGGCCGTGTGTCAGAGCCATGTCGCAATGGCCCCGTCAAGGCTTCTAGCGCTACCGACCAGACACTGCGGTTACACTTCAGGTCACAATACAACTTGTTGTATCATGACCCAAACTCTGAAATCGCGGGGTAGGCCCATCCGTAATTCTCTACACTTTTTTTTTTCCTTCATATTTTTTTTTTCATTTGTTCTACTCACTTCAAGATCTCAAAAATTTTTTTTTTTTTTTCATCTTCGTAGAACTGTAATTTTATTTATTTTTTTATGTTTTACACTCTGTAAAACCTCAAAAAAATTTCCTCAACATTTTTTTTTTTATTCCTCCAGTAGCCTCCCTGCTACTCCTAAGATGTAGTAGCCTAAACAACTGCTATTTATACAATTTAAAATTTTTAAGGGTTTAATTACAACCCTTTTTCTTGTGCAAAAACTGGAATAATTTTCGAGAATTTCACAAAACCCAATCTGTTCATGTTCAAAACCTGAGAATCAGTCTGCACTTTTTTTTTCGTTTATTTCTGGACTATTCTGCCCATAATTTCTCAAACAAACTTTTTCTCAAACCTTAGGGGTTACATTTCCTTAACCCTAGTATTTAACATTTTCCTATATGCTATTCACCAAGCATACAAGCACACAATTCAATCACACATCACAATTAATTCATCAAAATGCACAATGGATGCATTGATTCAACCCAGGCTCCATCAAGTCCTAGGTAAATCAGATAATCTAACTTCCGATAATTAAGCTATAACTCTAGAATCCAACATCGAGCTATACCAAGCTATGATGCTCTTACACCTTAATGACCATGGCCTAAGCCCAAGTCCCTCAAGCCCTATGTATTCATATCCCTAAGCTCTGATACCAACCTGTGAAGCTGGTATCAGAACCATACTTATAAACACACCCACCGAGCTCCCAAGGCAATCGTTTACCATAGCTCTGATATCAAGTTGTAAAGCTGGTATCAGAACCAAACTTATAAACACACCCACCGAGCTCCCAAGGTAATCGTTTACCTAAGCTCTGATACTAAGCTGTGAAGCCGATATCGGAACCATACTTATAAACACACCCACCGAGCTCCCAAGGTAATCGTTTACCGGCCTCGATACCAAACTCGTGACGCCCCCAAATCTCTGGGTCCTGGGCCGACTCACCGTTAACCTGTGGAATACCAGAACTCATATCATGTGACCCGTATACGAGCAAATGGTCATATCGCTCCATACATCCATACTTCACAAAAATGTATATTTGTACAAAAATGAGTTAATTCTATACTATCCAAACTGGTCTTTTAAATCTGCATTTTTACAAAATACATAACAAGGCCCTATATGGCCATTTCTTCGTCTCTAAGACCCTGATAAGGCCCCATCCCCAGGTGAACCTTCGTACCCGAAAGAATTTTCTCCTTCGATTGCAGTGAGTAATGTCCAAAGAGTGGAATTATTCTACATGGGTTACTCCCACCTAAGTGCACATGCAATGGTTCAACACAAACACATTCAAGCAAATACATGATCCTACTTGAATATCTACATGATATGGATGAGAATGTGACTCACCCTTTCCCACTTCTCGAGCCCTCACTGACTCCCTCACGCATGCCTAAGCCAAATGTGAGAAAACATCGTTTTCAAAACAAAAGGTTTTTGTTCTCGAAAACATACTACCGAGTTTTGTGTGCACCATCGGACAACCCTCCAAGGTAAATTGCTGGGTAATTCTCCAAAACAGTCATGGGTCTGCCTCCGAGATGAACAGTTGGACAACTCTCCAAAGCAATTTTTCGGAAAATCTTCCTGAAATTTTCTACAACCATTTCCTTTTCTTTCTTTCACGCTACGCACTCACACCTATTGTTCTAAAGTCAGTTCCTGCATATGAAATGCATTATGCCATTTTCATACAACACATGCCAATATATCATTCATGCATATATTAACAAAATTCACATACTAACCACATGTTATTTATTCATAAGAATAACATCAAAATTAGCTCACATGGGCTAATAACAATTCACTCTAATATCTACACAATTATATTTATATAATTCATCACATGTTAACATTACTAAATAAGACGATTAACATCTCATTTCCATACACAATTAAAGTCATCCACTCAAGCATGTGAGACCCCCGGAAAATCCGTATTTCCAAGGAAGGAGCAAATGGTACTCGCCGTAACTCGAATTCTTCTAGATCTGGATGATGAAACTGACTTCACCGCCGAATCGCCTCGCGAAATCTAGCTACCACGACCACGACCAGACGGAATTTACGCTTTTCGAAAGACGCAGAGGATGTAGACACTCGCACTTTACGAATGCACAAGAGCGCCCACGTGTTAAGCTATGGGCAAGTCAAATAGGAGCTCAAGTGGGGCTCACATGTGACACATGGCATCATGCCATTGGGAGGGAAAATCAAGTGGCTCGGATAAGAGGATATGTAATCCTCTCAACCAATAGGAATTTTATATTATTGAGAGGACTTTTCTTGTCCCAATCTCACCAAACGGATCGGGAGAGGAAGAGAGAGAGGGGGAAAGAGGGAACAAACCTAAGAGAGAATAGAAATAATAAGGATTTTTGCAGAAACTCTACCTTCTCTCTGCACTTCCTACGATCGATCCCATGAAATCTAACGAGGCAAGAAGAGAGCCGTTTCTCCCACGGGAAAGGACTACACGTGGTACTACTGGGAGTTTCTGACAAACTCCAAAAGGTAGGGTTTTTCTCCTACTTGCTTTACTTTTGTTTAAGGGCCATGCAATGGACGGGGATTTGTTTGAGGCCGGATGTGGTCGTGATTTCTGGCCTAAAAGATTCGACTTTAGAGTAACAACCCCGGTGTGGTTTGGATAGTCCACGGACTGTTTGCATGATTTGTGTGATGTTGTGTTATTGCCATGAGTGAATAACATGCTGGTTGTGGTTTTTGTAAGGGCTCCAAGAAGAATCGGCTATCAGGCCTTAAATTTCTACGTGGAGCTAATCTTATACATTGTATTAAATCGACATGATTCATGGAATTAATTTTGTTAATATATGCATGAGTGATATATTAGCATGTTTTGAATGTCTGCGTGCCATTGCATTGCACTTAGGTGGGAGTAAACCCAAGTAGGGAAATTCCACCACGCGCTTTGCTCACCCCTACGCGGGACCCTTTTCGTGCAATCGAAGACGACTCGGGATGGATGCATCCGGGCCTTAGAGTAAGAAACGCCAAGATGGCCTTATCTTGTATTTTTTCAGAAAATTCTATAAAGAGACCCATTAGCTGATAAATTGTAATAAATACAATTGTAAATAAACTCCCTTTGTGATAAAATATACATTTTGGCGAGAGGGACGCAGAGGGCCTGCGGGACATATTTGCACGCGTATGCGCTTCAACATGAGACATGTAGATTTCGCGGTTGACGGGTAGTCAACGGACCCCCGGGTTTTGGGGCGTCACAAAGTAAATTCACGTGACACGTCGTCCAATACACATCGGACTGCTTTTAACAATCCCATATGTCCACTGGCCGTCTGTACGACATCCCCCTTCATAAAAATGGCCCTACACCAAACACACAACATGTTATTCATCCACCAAGCAACAACATTGCAACCATTTCTCATGGAAAAATCTTGTCCAACAAACAATCCGGCTGTTTTAACAATCCCTAAAGATGCAATACCGGCGCCTTCACTAAGCACGGCTCCACTTTGTCAACTGAGAATCCATGGCCATTTCTGGCCTCACACACACAAAACCATTAACAAGGCTCCTAAACAAGGATTAAATCAAGTAGGAGAAAACCCTTACCTTCCGGAGTTTGTCGAAACTCCCCAAAACCGATGCCCACGCTGTATTCTCATTGAGAGCAACTTTGTTTTTTACCTGGCCGAACCGACTGGTCCGATCATAGTAGAAATCTAGAGAGAAGTTGACACTCTCTCTCAAATCTGTATTTTTCTTTTTCCCTCTTTTTCCTTCTCAAAATCCATTGGGAATTGGTCATGGAAGAGCAATTCCTCTTGCCACATGTCACTTCACAATCGGGTCGGGATAGGATTTCCTTAATCCTTTATCCATCTACTTGGATTTATCCAATTAGGGGATGCCACATGTCCATGTGGGCCCCACACTTGAGCTCAAGTTGACTAATTCTGTACATGACACACGACACCTCTTGATCCACTCAAAATGTGCCAAGTGTCCCGCACTCACCGTTGCTCTGAAAACGTGAAAATTCCACCGGCCCTAAATTCGACGAAATTCGACGCAGCTAGATTTCATGAGACACCCAAATGAAGTCCGCTTCACATCCGAGATCTAGAAAATTTCAGCTTTGACTGAAATTATCATTTTACCCTTTTTGAGAAATTAGGATTTTCTCGAGGTTTCAATCTCAAATTGGCCCTGGTGAGGCATCACAATACAATCGTGATACCTGCCCTCGTCTCTAGACTATAAGAATAGGAACTGAAGTAGGCCTCCTTTTCAATTCCTGGAATGCCTTCTCACACAGGTCAATCCACTCAAACTTGACCCCTTTCTGGGTCAATCTAGTCATAGGTGCTACTAGCCGAGAGAAATCCTCAAAGAACCTCCTGTAGTACCCCGCCATCCCAAGAAACTACATATCTTGAAGACTGACTTCAGCCTCTTCTAAATCATAACAACCTCTACCTTCTCAAGGTCTATTGACATACCTGAAGCCGACACAACGTGTCCTAAAAATTTCACCTCAGTAAGCCAAAACTCGCACTTACTGAACATGGCGTACAACTTATGTTCTCAGAGTTCCTGGAGAACAATCCTCAAATGATCCTCATGCTCCTCCTCAAACTGAGAGTAGATCAAGATGTCATCAACAAAGACCACAACAAACTGATCCAAATAAGGTTGGTATACCCTATGCATGAGATCCATGAATGCCACTGGAGCATTCGTCAACCCAAAAGGCATCACTGTAAACTCGAAATGTCCATACAATGTCCTAAATGAGGTCTTAAGGATATCAGACTCCCTAACCCTCAGCTAATGATAACCAGTACGAAGGTCTATCTTGGAGTAGACTCTCGCCCCTCTCAACTGATCAAACAAGTCATCAATCCTCGGTAATGGATACCGATTCTTGATCGTAACTCTGTTCAACTATCGATAGTCAATGCATAGTCGAAGAATCTTGTCCTTCTTCTTAGCAAACAAAACCGGAGTGCCCCATGGTGAAGTGCTCGGTCTAATAAAACCCTTATCCAACAATTCCTGCAATTGGACCTTGAGCTCCTGCAACTCAACCGGTGTCATCCTATGAGGAGTCATAGAAATGGGCGATGTACCAAGGTGTAACTCAATGACAAAGTCAACATCCCTATGCGGAGTTAATCCTAGTAGCTCGTCCGAAAAAACATCCTCATACTTACAAACCACCCGAGGTAGACCCAAACCCTGTCTCACCTCATCCTCTAGAGTAAGGCTTGCTAGCCAACTCATCAAATGTCCACTCCACCTAGAGTTGTGCATGGTCTGGGGTAAAGCATCATGCTTCTCCCCCTGAAAAGTCACACGAATACCGTCTCGTGTGTAGGCAATAATCCTCCTACTATCACAATCAATGACGACTCGGTGTGCCGTCAACCAATCCATGCTAAGAATGACATCAAAATCCGATATGTCCATCACCCGAAGGTCCACCGTGAGCATAATCCCTGAGATCTCTAACTCACAATCCCGACATATCTTATCAACACTCACCCTAGTTCCTAGGTTAGAATTCACATACAATGGCTTTTCCATGGTTTCAACCTCTAAGCCCAAACTTTTCACACATTATGCAACTATAAGCATAAATATGATGCATCCAAATTTAAACAACATTTTAGTCAAGAAGTGCGAGAGCCGAAACGTACCCTGTACATCAAACTTATCCGAGCCTGCCCGCGATACTCACCTCGTGACATGCCCCTGGTCCATGAAGTCCCGCCCATGAGCCTGGCCCCGGCCTCACCCATACCCCGACCTCTGGCCCCATCTCAGACAGCGTAAAGCCGCCCGAGCAAAGACTCCCCGAGACGACCGATACTCAGTCCTCCGCCCACATTCAGTGAGAAGAACAAACTATGTCCCCGCTTTCATCCCATCGATGACTGGATCAGGTGTCCGAGATCCTCGATCCCCGCCTGCGGGCAATCTGCCTCACATGTCCAAGCCGACGGTACGAAACATGTCATCGGTCCCGATCACTGGAAGCCCCAGCCCGCCTTGGCTCTGATAGCCGCATCCCCGTCCCTGAAATCCTCGGGGAGTATAAGTCTTCTACTTCTTTCCCGAAATAGAAGAAGGTTGATCCTCCTTCTTCTCGCCACTAGCACCCGTATCTCGGATGCTCCGTGCATCTTCTACTTCTCTTTCAATGGCCAAGGCTGTCCTGACCATTAAGTCCCCTCCTCCCATGTGTTGCCCAGATGATGTGCCCGAAACTCGGAGGTTACTCTCTTCCTCCCTAGCCCACTGTTGCACTAGTCCACTAGCAGGTAGTGTACCACAAAGTGTTTCGCTGCACAATGATGCAATCGCGCCTCTATACTTTATAAAGCGTTTGTGGGGTCAAACACAGGTGGTGGCTGACTATTGTCCCGGGGACGACCTCTACGTCCTCTTCCTCGATTTTCCATCAACACAACTCAAATAGCAAATGAGATTTCTTTTCTTGTCTAACTAATAATGTATATGCCCCTACTAATAGACCCTACATCCCGAACTATCAAGTTCATTTTGTTATTTCGAACTCCTAAGGTTATGTTTTCTAACCCTAGTGTTCTTCAATTTCTATACACATTCAATCATGCATATATTCACATAACCACAATACATCTCCCGTGGTAAATATTAGAACACCAAAGCAATCAATGCACATAATGTCGTGTTCTACACTCATACCCACTAATCCTAGTATTTGAACACCTAACTATTGATACTCAGCTATGACAAGCCAATATCTGAAAACATTGGTCGATACCCCCACCCGAGCTCCTAGGTAATCGTTAACCTGAGCTCTGATACCAAGCTGTGACGCCCCAATTTTTGGGGGTCCCGTTGACAACCCGTTAACCTGCAAAATTTATGTCTTAGGTCGTCTTACACCTAAGTCTTAGTACCGGACAGGCACCAACTACCCATGGACATCGAGTTACTTCAAGACCACTCCACGTCCCTTCACCGAGACCCATTCATCTACATTTAAATCTAAAATATGTATACAGGTATATATAAGAAAAAGAAAATGAATAATTACAGTCCGTAAGGGTCCGGCCACGACCCTCTTACAATAATTACATACCCGACTATTTATACAATAGTCCAAAAGAATTTTATAAAAATCATTTTATACAAAACACTTTTACAAAAATGTTACTCAAGGCCCACTATATCGCCTCCTCGTGAATCACGACCGTCGAAGGCCATCTCCCTCGTACACTCCCCTCGCACCAAAGGGGATTCCATGACGAGGTGAGCAATGCCCAGTAGAAAATTTCTCCTATAAGAGCTACTTTTCACTTAAATGCACATGCAATGTCATGCATGAGATGAGACTCCTCATGCCCATAAACTGAGTCCTGACCGACTCCCTCACACATGTAATCGCAAGTGTGAAAAACCGGGCCATTGGTGTTTCACCCAATGACTTGAACCCATTGACAACCCTCCAATATTTATTTAATGTCATCAAATCGTGGTGTTTTCGTGTAGGTAGCGACGTCCGTGTGGTCTCATCGCAGTTTCGCATTAACCTTCTCGACACTTTCACAAACTTTCATCGCTGGATCCATATGTCTAACCAAAAATAGAATTTAGGTCTTTCACCCTGGGGGGGAATCTACCCCATCTTGCTTCACTCAAACACACGAAATTTATTATTATTATTTATGCACCCATGAGTCTCAAATTTGGATGTCGTCCCATTTCTGAGCTCACTACACATTCAGTAAGAATGGTGAATAACCAATACCATGCACACACACCCGACTTGATGCGATGTCCCCGTGCATATGAAATACAATTATGTCATTTCATACTATAACATGTTACATGCAAAATGAGAATTACATGCAACATTTTCAACACATAGATAATTTTTTTTTTTCATATAATTTACATTCATCATAAATTTCATATCAATACATCCATAAGCATTCATTAACATGATTTTCACACAACCAACATGTTATTCAAATTTTTTCTTTCAATAACACATAAAAAAAATAGCACACACATAGTTCGAATCAATCCCTGGGACGTCTTAAAACAATTCCTGATCGCTAAAATCCCGTCCTAAACCGGCTCTGAAATAGTCTACTCCAGCCCGCATCAATCGAAAAACAGTCCAAAATTTAGTCCCGAATTGTACAAAATAGTCCGTGACTGCTCGGATCAGGCAAAAACAAACCCAAAATTCTACCTAGACCGTCTCGAAAAACAACCCTAAAATTCCTAAACTCAGTTCCAAGATTTTGCGACTAAAATTTACGGCCTCAAAGAAAACCCCAAGCCATTAAATGACCTTTAGGTTAGAAATATCCCAAGTAGGAAAATTCCCTACCAAGTGGAGTTTGACGAAACTCCAAAATTTTACTACGTAGCTTCAGGATGCATGGATTGGACTTTATCAACCGTCGAGCTTCGACCGTCAGAACGCCGAAAAAAATTCTCTTTTCTTTTCTCTTCCTTTCTTCCTTCCTCTCCTCTCCTCCGTTTCCTTCTGCTCTCCTTTCCTTCCTTTTCTTCTTTTTCTCTTTTCTCTCCCTTTTTTATTCTATCACTTGAATGGATCAAGTGGGGAAGCTTCCCCCCACTTTTCTATCTTCTCCTCTCAACATGGCACTTGTCTCCTTCCATTTTCTCTTCATTCCCTTTTTCTCTTTTCTCTTCTTCATCCTTCTTCCTTCCTACCCTCAGTCCCCTCCTTTTCAACCTGTCCACCCCATCTCCTCCCTCCTAGCTCTCTGTGCCATCCTAACCCATAGATATCTAACATCTCCTCTTATTTCTCTTGACTCTTCTTCTATTTTTCCATTCAAACAGATGATCCACGAAACACCCGTCTGCTGCCACAACAATGTTATCATATATCACATGTAACTATTATGTCATAAAATCCAAGATCGCGTCATAACACCCCACAATCTCATTTTTCCAAAATGTAAATTAATTATTTTAGAACCATTAAATTCGACTGGATAACAAGATTTCGTGAGACAAATTCAACGTTGAAGTCCGTTTCATCATCCGAGATCTATAAAATTTCCGGTTTTCAAGCGAAATTACCATTTTACTAATTTTCAAAAAAATTGAATTTTTCCCAGATTTTACACTAAGTGCTAATAATTGGCTTGAAAGCTATGTTTCTACTTATATTGATGTTTGTGGTTAGAATGTTAGAGAATGTTTAGAACATCTCGGTTTGGACTCCCTAGGGAATTGAGAAATATTAAAGAAATATTTTTTGTGTTTCCTTGTGTAAGTTTTAAAGAAATATTTCTTTTGAAAAAGTAAATATTTTAGTTATAATGTAGTAAATTGTTTTTATTATGACTCAAATTTTAGACCCCCCATTTTTTATGTTCTTGCCTTTTGATAGTTAAGTTTTTTACCATATGAGATAGACATGATAGGCAACATAATTAAAAATCATAAAAAATAGTGATGTAACTTTTGCCATATGAACTAAAAACTACAAAAAAAAAAAAAACAAAAACAAAAAATTACAAGTGTCTCATAGTTTCTAATTATTAAATTTACTAATTTAGCATTTTCTTTGAGGGTGATTTGATTAAAAAACTTTTGAAAATCTAACTTTTCAACAAATTTTAACCTTATTTGGACAAAAATACCCATTATTTTCTTGTAAAAATAACATTTTTTTTTTCAAGATACATGTAAATACATAAAATGACAAATAACATTTTTGTCCACAATAAGTCATTTTTTGAGAAAAAAAACATGAAAATTGTTAGAGTTATAAAATTTGACTTATCTAGGGTGCCATTTTTTTTTTTTTTTTTACTTAATGTTAAATATAACTTTTGTTCTGAACTGTGCTTAATAGGATTAAGTATTTTGTTGTTTGTTTTTTTCTAAAAAAAATCAACTTTTAATTTTTATCCAAATTTTGAAACAATAAATTTTAAAATATATATGTTTTTATTTAATTTGCATGATGAAATAGACCATGAGAGTTGTGAATTGTATCATAAAGAATATGATTTTTTTTTATCATATATCTAGTTTTTTCAATTAAAAATATTCCAAAAGCATTAAGAAATTGGTTTTCTCTATTCAGCAAAAAATTTTAAAAAAATCCATCAATAAGTCATTAAAAAATTAAAAAAACAAATGAGTTGAATGCTAAAAGCTATTGAACTTTTAACAAAAAGCCAAAAAAACAAACGGTAACCAGGTGTTTATGGCAATAAAAGATAGTAACAGCTCATGACTCCGCAAAGGCCCATCACTAGGCCCAAAATTCACTTCTGAACTAGGCTCAAGCCAAATCGGGCCAAAGTGGATCTGCTGGAATTTTTATTGGCCTGGGTGGGTCTTAGTTCCGCATTACGGATTCCCCGACAAGGACGGTGGTCGAGGTGTTGATTAATTTTTGGCGTACCACGCTTCGTTTGATTCTCGGTACTCTTCTTTCTCCTCCTTTGGTGTAATGGTAAGAAAGAAAATCAAGATTCTCGTTTCTTCACATATCCGACAAATACAATTGACAAAGATTTAGCTTCTAACTTCATTTACAATATGTTCAATCTTTCGCCATGTGGCTGATACAAGATAGCTTAACTGTAGCCGCAAGGACGCGCCGAGAACAAGCCAGAGAAATCAATAACCGTAGCTTCCGCCCTCAAGAAAACTGGACTCGAGCCCAACCTCCATGGCTACCTTTAGCCATTAAAAGGCCGGAGTGGAGGAGGCCTTGAGGTTTCAAGCAGAATTGTGGGTCAAGATAAGATGGATGGAGGATGTGGTTCTAATGATGCTTTTTCAACCTAACTGGATCGAGCGCGGCCGGGATTTGTCGGGCTTCATTCAATACCTGCATATCGACTCCTTTGCAAAAACAAGAAACAAAGCGATCACTGGGCTTGCCCAAGAGCTCCAATGCCTAAGCTTCTAGCTTCTTTCCTGGGAAGAGAATATCAACTGCTTAGGGAATGAATTTTCTATGCGTAAATCTGCGTACCTTTCACTTGTGAAGTGGCATGGTATTTATAATGGATGATCACGACAACTTTTCTAATTGGATTATGATATTGAATAGTATGTTTTCGAGTTGAATGATGATACTAAATAGTATGTTTCCTAGTTGGATGATGACACTGAATAGTATGTTTCCTTGTTGAAGGATGATACAATAGTTCTCTCACTGGGTAGGAGATTTTCTTTCCTTATCGTAAACCGATTAATAAGGGATAATTGAGGGGTGATAATTGGGGAATATCTTACTCCCGACATGGGAGATTTGGTGTTTTCCCTAATGCCGATTCCTTTGGCCGCACCCTTTTAAGGGGCGACCGGCCTCGCTTGGGGGCCTCCTTTGAGGGATACCATTAAGGGCCTATTGCTAGTACTGGGCCTAATTTTAATCCCGATGTTTGGGCTTGTATCTTGGGCCTGCGCACCCATTATTTCAAACCCCATCAGTTGCCCCCCCAACCTTTGACTAAGCGGGCGTAGGCAAGGGCCGACGCTTCGATTAGGCTGACACCACGTGGCTACTTGTAGGGTTTGATAGGCTTTGTCGCCGTCCCACTTCTTGTGATGTGATGGCTTCTCGATTTACGCATTTTGCCAGGATCTTAGCTTCCTAAAAACATCCCCGACTGTTGCGACTTTGTTCCCTGCTGCTTTTGCCTCCGCAAACTGGGTTCTTCCTTTTCCTTGTTTTATCATCCGACCAGTTGTTCAGACAAACTTCAAGTGGTCCCCGGAGCATCACTTGGGGGTCGGTGTCCCTCGTCTTGTTTCCCGGGTCCCGCACGCTCTCTTCTCCTCTCAGCCCTTTGGTTTCCCGAACTCTTGCTAGGTTCCCAGTGGCGTGCCTGGGCCGGGCCTCAGACTTGATTCTCTTTCTTCCTCGCTAACCCCGGGCGCACTCCATGGTCCCTGGTCGCCCTCTATCTCGCGCATAGGAGGCATCCGCTCGAGGCGTCTAGTTCCTGGGCCTGACCGACTGGGTACGACAATTTAGCTGGTGGTTCACCGGGTCGCCCTGTGGGAGCTCTTTCCTTGATGCGGCAAGGGCAAACTTAACGAGATTCGATTCCCTAGTAGCCTCAGTACTGAGGGCCGTGATTCATAACGCTATGTCAGGCCCCAAATCGGTCGAACCCCGGTACCCCGAGATCTTCAGCCCAGATGGGCCCCGCTTGGGGTCCGTGCTTGGTGCCCCGATGTCGACCACCCACGCTTGTTGAAGTGCCCAAATGGTGTGCTTTTTTAGGTGGCTCGAGAACTACCGCTTCCCCTTGCATCCTTTTATGTTGGTCTTATGGCATTTCTCAATGTCCGCCCCTCTCGCCTCTCCAACCTCTCTCGGGTGTTCCGTGGGGTTGTTAGTCGCTTTTAGGACAAATGCTTCGTGTCTCAAGATGCTCTACCTTAGACTTCAATGTAAAGGAGGCCGCCGAAGGCTTTCTTTATATCTCCAAGCGCTCCCAACGCCTGCTGATCATTTCCCCGAACCTTCCTCTTCACACAAGTTCCGAAGGAACGTTATTTTTTTGTTAGTGGTCAGCCATTGGGAGGCCAACCTTTATCGAGAGGACACCCTTGGCATTCCTGCCGTCTGGACTACCCCCGAGAACCTACGTGAGCTCTCCTTCGTTTTGATTTGTTTTGGTCTTCAACGGTCATAGGATATTTCTAACATTGCTTTGGTCGTATGGCCTTTAGGTGCTCGACCCGATCTTAGTCCTAAGGACAAGGAGGTGAAGCGGAAGCTGGTGAAGTGCGCCCCGCGAGCTTATTCCGAGCTCGCAGGGCCTGATATTCCTGATCAACCGGCAAAGAGGCCTCGCCCGACTTCCTTTTCTGAGGTCCTCTCCCCTCTCCGTCATGAAGCGTTCCGTCCCCAAATCTTCCTCACCGTCTATTTCGGAGCCCCTTACTTCGAATCCTACACTAGGAGAGCTTCGGTCCCGCCTAGAGGTGCTGGCAAAGAAGAAGAGGAGCGTGAAACGGAAACCTCCAAGCTCACCAAAGGGCTGCTCTCCTGCTCGGGGCAAGACCCTAAAGGTGGGGACCTATCCCTCGCCTTCGTCCAACGTCGGGGCTGGTGACTCTTCGAGAGGGGCGAATGAGCCCCCCTTAGAGGTTCTCCCTATCTCGCTCTAGAGTCCCATGTCGCGGGGCACCACTCCCCCTCCTATAATGCCGGACGAGGTGATAAGGAATCACGATCGCTCTAAGGCTGCAGGGGATGAGGACTCTTGCTCTCTCTCCCATGCGGAGCTCACCGTCAAGGTCGCTTTCCTTCATCCTCACAAGAATCCTTGACCTCATGAGGGTGGCGCCATTTCCACTAGGAGGCTCGCTCTTCTTCTTCGCTGTGTGGAACCGCCTATACGCTCCAAGTGCTTTCGCTTCGATCTTTTCTTTATTGTTCTCATGGGCCTCGGGTAGTCAATTCCTTTTTTTTTTTTTTTTTTTTTTTTTTAGGTGGCTACTTATGCGAAAGGCTTGGCAAAGAGGGCCAGCCTTACTCGAGGGCTCCGCCAAGGTGGCGAAGTCTTACAAGGCTAAGGTTGCTTCCCTGACCTCCAAGATATTGGCCGTGCTTAGATAAGGGAGCCGACTGAGGAACTCAGAAGCACTGTGATCCGACCCGAAGTACAAGCCTTCGTGGTGAGGCTGGTCGAGGATAAAGAAAAGGAGGTCCGAAGGATGCAAAGGTTATTAAGACGAGCTATGTTGGCTAGAGAGGAGCTGCAGTCGCCAAGGGGCGACCATGGGCCAAGATGGCACTGATGGGCCCGCCAAGAAGCTCTAGAGGCGGGTAACTCTGTGGAATGCATGGCGGAGGAGTTAGGCAGGCTTCGGATGGACCTTGCGAGGCAGGAAGCTTTGGCCAACTAGAGGGGCGAAGTGATAGTTGAGCTCAAAGACAAGACATGTACCCAATGGCCTCCGGTGGCTCATTTTCAACGCTGGCTTCCCAAGCTTCCTGCACTGAGTTCAACATCCAAACATGAGGAGGTTGGAAGGATCCGGCCCGAGGCCGAGGCTGGATGTAGTGCCGAAGGCCAGGGGGCCCTTATTGTGCTCCCTTGCTTGGCGATTCTCGGGTTCCTTCGGGGGCTAGTTCTTCTGCTTCGCCTACTGGGGCTCCGCCTTTTGACTCCTCCACTTCCGCAAGCCAGGGCCCAAAGTCAAGAGTTTAGGCTCTCTCTTCTCTTTTATTTTTTTTTTTAAGCGCATCTTGGCACGGAGCCTGGGTTTTTGTATTGCTTCTAACTTTGACTATTTGTTGATATACCACGATTCATTGATTAATTCCTCCACTCCTTTCCTTGTTTGGTTGATTTGAATTGCTTGGTTTTCAAGCCACGAGGTCATCCTAGAGTAGTTATGTTCGCAACTGAAATAAGCAGCTTCTTAACAAGATGGCCCGCGGGCTGCTCGCCTCTTTTGGAGTTGTTAAGCTTTGCAACCGTTACTAGGCTCCCGATCTATATGGCTCCGTGGCTGCCTTTTAGTCGCTACGCCCGAACCGAGCCACTGACTCCCCGAGCTACATGGCTCCATGGCTACTGCCTTGAGCCATTACACCGCGAACGCCACCGGGCTCTTGAGCCATGACTCGTATTACCGCCTTTTGAGTCAAGCACTCGCGAATCGAGCTATCGGGCTCCCGAGCTACATGGCCCGCGGCTTCGCCTGCTCAGTTACGCCCGCGAACTAAGCCACTCGGGCTCCAAGCTACATGGTCGTGGCTACTTTTCTAGCCTTTTGAGCCGTTACGCCCGCGAACCGAGCCACGCCCCGAACTACACGCCCGTGACTACTGGGCCTGAAATGCTATGCTTTGCCAAACCGAGCTACGGGCTCGAGCTACATGGCCCGCGGGCTACTCGCCTTTTGACTTCCTTCTTGGAAAGGCGCGTGTAGCTTTAATGCGGATTTATGGAGAATTGGAACAGATTGCGCGACTTCTCGAGCGCCCTAGCTCCCTTATAAATAGCGACCCCTCTGTGATGGTGCTTACGCTTCGAACCTTCTTCCTTTTTTAGGCGTAGTCGGAATCCGCGCATGATGAAGCGTCAGGGTTTGGTCATCATTGCAGGAGGTCTGTCTGGTGATCGTGAGCTGACGTTTGGTTCCGATGGTCTACTGCTTGTAGGAGTTATGTTTTTCCCTAGCTATGTATGTCCAATGATGGAACTATGCTAGGGAACGTATCTGGAGGGGGCGGTGTACACAAAAAAACTTTTAGTACGTCTCTCTCCGTTTTTTCCTTTTCTTTCTTCTCTTCTTTCCCTTTCTCCTTTTCCTTCTCCTTTTCCTTCTTCTTTTCCTTTTTCTTTTCCTTTTCCTCCTCGTCTCGCACTCTCTTCTTCTTCCCTTCCCTTTCGAGATTTTTTCGGGGTTTTTTGCCTTGACAGGGTGTAGGCCGATGTGAAGAACGATTTTCGCTTTACTGTGATTTTTGAGATGCAAATGGTGATTTTGTAATTCTCCGAGGTGGCTATAACTTCTATGTAATGAAATTCTTGTATTCAAGCAGTTCCTTTTGAATAAAGAACAATCTGTGAATTATGTGTTTCTTCCTCCTGTACTCTTCGAAATGCTTCGCTTTATCATTGTAACTTATTGTTTGGCATACCATAACATCAAACGACTTAAAAATTGAAATATAGTGTTATTTGAAATCAGGACGGTGAACCTTTATTATAGACTACGTTCTGAGGTCCTCCTGGTAGAATCGTTTAAGATGTTCAGCGTTCCATGAGTAGGGCAAAATTTTTCCTTCTTCCGTTTAGAGCTCATAATTTCCAGGTTGGATTATGCGGGATATGATGTAGGGCCCTTCCCAATTAGGTCCCAACTTCCCATGTAAGGGTCCTTCCCTACCGCATAAGTTTTTCTTAACTAGGTCACTGGGCTTGTAACTCCCCGCTTGATCCTTCGGGTCATAATAATTTGCCTTCCCCGTGATACTCTTCCATACGCTCAAAGACTTGCTCACGTTTTCTTCTATGAGATCGAGTCAAGCGAAGAGTCTCTTCAAGCCAGGTTCGATGTTTGCTAGTTCAACTTTGGAGATTTTAGTCCGACTGATTGGGTCTATCAGCTTCAAGGCAGCAGAGCGAACTGTGGGTTTCCTCGAGTCACACTCATGCTGTAGCTCAGACGCCTATAATACCGAGGTACTCTACCCATTTTCCAGTCTTCCGCTTGGTTTTTAGAGTCGCTTTAGAGTCCTTATAGTGACCTCTCGGCTGTCCATCGGATCGCAATGAGCCGGGACGCAGTAGTAGTTCTGATTCCAGCTCAGCCATTACAAATCCCTAAACTTAGGATTGCAAAACTGTTTCCCATTATCAGACACGAGGGACCTCGGGATCCCAAACCGCATATTATAAACGCCGCATCGGCTGGGCGCACTATGTCTCTTGCGGATTGTTGCTATGGTCTCTGCTTCGCCATTTGGTAAAATAGTCCACAGTCACAATGATAAATTTGCATTGGCCCCTTCCGATGGGTAGAGGTCCCAATATGTCTAACCCCCATTGTTGAAAAGGCCAAGGGCTTGTGACTGTCGTTAGTGGTTCAGATGGGAGATGAGATATCTTAGCATGCTCCTAACAAGCCTTACATTAACCAGCTTGCTGCCTGAGCACATGGGCCGCAGTACCCCGCCTAGTGTTTTTCCGCTGCAACCGAGCCCGATGTGTTGCCACATGCCCTCGTACCGAGTATGTAGTTAGCGTCTTCCTTCCTACGCACTCCTAAGAATGGGCGTAGAGAAGCCGCTTATAAAGGGTTCTACGAACGGTGAACCTTGTCATCTCGCTTAAGCTGACGCTCCTTCGGGGTAGCTTAACAATTTACCATCTACCAAATAATCCCAGATGGGGTCCATCCAGCTTGGTTCGGACATCACAGGGGAGACGTCTCCGTTGTCGACGCTTACTAAGGGCTTTGGTAGGTGCTCGATAGGTGTCACCGTCCCAGTCTTCTTGTGAGGTCAGAGCTTCGCCGCCAAGGCATCAGCTAAGGAATTCTCCGATCTTGGTACATGTTTGACTTGAACTCGTACAAACTTCTTGAGCAGCTCTCGTACTTTTTTTAGATATAGGATCATCTTCTCACCTCTGGCCTCATAGGAGTCTTCTATCTGTTTTACCACCAATTAGGAGCCGTCACCCTAGCCGACCGTCCATGAAGCAGGCGAGGTTGAGTCCAGCCTATGACCGCCCATATTCGAATCTCGTTATTATTTTGGAGGCCCTAAGTCAAACCCGAGGGCGATCCCAGACGCCTTATATGGTCCCGCCCGGGAGAGGTGAGGATCGGTCCCGCATCGCTTCGGGAGTTACGAATTCTATCAACGGATAATTTTCAAATGGGGAGGCCGGGCGCCAGTTGGGTAGCCTCTATAGTCTGTGCTGGAGTGAATTCTATGATGAAATCTGCTAAGATCTGCCCTTTTACCGCAGTCCTTAGTTTGTACCTGATCAAACTATAACCCACTTCATCAACCTTCCAGAGGTTTCTGATTTATGCAATATTTGCTTCATCAGATATTCGATTAGGACTTCGATGGTGTGAGCTTGGAAGTAAGGTCAGAGTTTTTTGGATGTGGTTACCAATGCCATGATCAGCTTTTCCATCTGGGTACCTCTCGCTCCTCGTGAGCTCTAAATGCACAAGAGATTGGTCAGCCGCACTGTCCCGTTTCTCTACTGTGTATGTGCACTAGTTGCAAAGTCCGAAACGGCTGTGTAGAGGGTGAGAGCTCTCCTCTAGGGCCACGTAATGGGGAGAGCTCGCAGGTTTGAGCATCATGAATGCCTCCTAGCAATGCGTGTCCCACTAGAAGGCCTTTTTCGTAACCCAAAAGAAATGACATTTGTCACCGCCCTAGATACAAAGCCATTTAGCGCAACTATTCTCCCCCGCTGCTGAACGCCCTACGCCTCACGAGGCCGCATATCAAGCACAACCTTATCTTATTCGGGGTTTGCCTCTATTCCCTATTGCTGACTATAAAAACCTAAGAACTTCCCAAATGACCGAAAGCGATTACCGGGCTTAGCTTCATATTATAGCTTCAGACCTGAACGCCAAGCAAATGGGTTATGTGGAGCTTAAATTTTTATCTATTTTACCATCATGTCGCTCTATATACCTCCATAAATGTCCCAATTTGCTTCGGAACATCCCTGCTCTCACCAAATTCGTAAGTGGCTCCCGCATTCTTACACTCAAGGGCATACTGATAACGTGATAGTTCTCGACCGGTGACAAATGAGGTCTTCTATTGGTCAGCCGGGGTCCATATCGGGACTGTTGTAGTTCCTGAGAAGGCGCCTCCATGAAGCCGAGGAGTTCGTGGACCATCGTAGCGTCTACTATGAGATCAATCTAAGGCAGGGGGAAGCTATCATTTGGGCAGGCCCTGTTGATGTCTGTGAAATCGATGCAAAGCCGCCACTTATCGTTTGCTTTTTTTACGAGAACAACGTTGACCAACCATTCCGGGTACTCTACTTCTCTAATTGCTTGTGCTCGGAGGAGCTTACCAACCTCTTCATTGATCGCCTTCTGTCTTTCTGGAGCAAAACTCCTTCTCTTTTGCTTGACTGGCTTAAAGGAGGGATTGACGTTTAACTTGTGGGTGATCACTGTCGAGTCAACCCCACCCATGTCTTCCTGTTTCCAGACGAATACCTCCATGTTCTGCTTTAGAAAACGGATGAGAGAGCTTCTGATGCCTTCTACTAACTCGACCCTATGTGGCTGCTGTTCGTCGGGTCACCGAGCCGCATAGGCTCTAATTTTTCCGAGATGCTGTGTCGGTGGATACCCTGCCTCGCATGTTGAGCTCATTCCATGTAAATGTTGTCGAATCGTATTTTGCTTCATTGATGCCGAAAGTAACATCTCTCGCTATGTGTCGGTTTCTAACCATTCCTACCCATTTGCAATTGGGAATTTGATAACCATGTGATAAGCGGAAGGAACGGCCTTATGGTATTGGAAAGAGGGTCACCCAAGAATACTGTAGGTCGATTTCGGCGTCTACTATGAGGAATCTCACCGTTGTTATAGCTTGGCATGGGGGGGTCTCCTAGAGAGAGCACTAACTGTACCGATCCCAAGGGCAGTACTCTTTCCCCGAACTCATGAGCAAAGAATCTGGCTCTAGTTTCCTCCTTCCACGCCCATTTTGTCGAAAGCGGATGTGCTAAGATGATATTAAGGCTTCTCCATCGACGAGGACCCCAGGATCGTGCTATTAGCTACTATGGCTTTATCAAGGCTGGTCATCATGGGATGTCGACAAAACTCTTCCATGCTCGAAGTCCGAAGGTTATGGTAGTATCTGTACCGAGGAAGCTTGACATCGCTTGTAGTTCTAAGGTTTCGATCCGATGTCAAGAAGTGGCCTTCCGGGCCGAGTTGGACTCTCCGCCTCCCGCAAACCCTCCGAAGATTACATGGATTTCCTGTAGGCTAACATGTCGAATCGGGTCGGGTTAACGAGGCGGTGGTGGTCGGACTCGCCCCGCCCTTCTCGAGGCCACGCATCGACCGAGATGTCCACGCCGAATCAAGCATTCAAATCTCCTTTAACTGATGCGCCATATGTTCGTGTCCATGGTCCCGGAACTCACAGATTTGGTGTCGTCCCTTCTCGGGTCCGACTCATCCGGGATGCCAGGCCACCTCAGAACCTTCATGTTGCACTTCGTGACAGACCTACGATAATCGGAGGTCGGCCAAAGGTGTACCGCGGCAGAATACTGGCTTGCCGCAGCCTTAGGTCGAGGTGGTCCCCGCGATCCTGATGTTCCTCATCTTGCCGGGGCGACCGCCTCCGCTCTCGCTCCTCGATCCGTCCCTATCTCGCCCGTCTCTAGTGGCCTATCTCTTTTTGCCTCCGCTCTTTTCCTTTTGAGTAGAAGAGCTTCTCTGCTTGGAGAGAAGGGCTTCTTCGTCGTTAATATACTTCTCTGTTTTGGCGAGGACCTCGGCCATGCTGGCCTGAGTGTTCTTTGAGATGGAGAACATTAGATCTTTCGATTACACCCCCAGCCCTGCAATGAAAGCAGTAACGGCGAACTTCTCGTCGAGGATATCCACCTTCAGTGACTCTGTGTTAAACCTTTGAACATATATGACCTCAGTTTCTCGAGCCTGTCAGGCGATAACTCCAGCTTCCTTGTGGATATCCTTTGCCCGGCAGCGGAGATTTAATGCCATGGAGAGTCCGTGAATCGGCGAGACAAGACGCTGAGTCCTGCTAAAACTAGCCAATGTTGGGCCTTTAAAGTGATAGCAGCTTAAGGCCCCATCAGACAGGTCCTGATATCCATGTAGTTCCATCTTATTTTCAGACATTTGATTGGCCCATGGGTCATCTTTTGGCCAATATCTCTGAACTGTAATATCTAATCTCACTACAGGGGAAGCACAAAGACCCAGAATGAGATTCTGCTTGAAAGAAACAAGGCACCAGCGAGACCTGAGCTCAACCTTTACCGCGACTCATGTGAATGATTTCTCATTGAACACCCTAATCTTTCTACGCCTTACTTACTTCCCTACAAGGGATCCTCTCCTCTAAGGGGGCCAGAGGATCATGCCCTTGATGTGGCTTAGTTTCTTCCCTTCATCCAGCTCTCGACAAAAATGAGGTGTCGCTCTTCTTCTCCGGGCACGCTGTCAGCGCCAGCCCTCGTGCCTTATTTGGCCGTGTGAGTCAGTTTCCAACTCTTTCGGGCAGCGGCTTGTCGCGCGAGCGCCCACCTCATCCGTGGCTGGGCCTGCCACTCCGCCTCGAACATTTCCCAGCCATCGTCCACGCCGCCCGGGCCGGGTCTTGCATCCTTGAGGATCATGCCGCTTTTGCTTCGGTTCGAAGCCGGTACCATCGGCCACAGAGGTCGCCATTGTGGGGCGAACTCCGCTGCCTACATGCCGCTAAACGGTACCGATGCTTTTTCAAACTTAATCGGGCTTGAGTATAAGCCGGATTGCCGGCCATCCCGTCTATATGCGACTCCTCTCGCACAACAAGAAACAAAAATAATCGCGGTCGCCCGTTGCCTATCCTGGCTGCCCACAAGGCGCCTTCCATAAGAACATCAAATCGCCATAACTGACCTTCAGCGCAGTAAACTGCGACCTTCACTTAAGTGGCCTGCATTTATAATGGATGATCATTTACAACTTTTCTAATTGGATTATGACATTGAAGCCAGTATGTTTCAGTCAATATTATACTGGTACAAGATAGTTTCCTAGCTTGAGAATGATACCGAAGGAAGAAGATGTCTCGTCATTGAGGATACAATATTTCTACCGGGTAGGAGATTTACTTTAGGAGTCATTAATAAGGGATAATTGAGGGATGATAATTAGGGAAGATCTTACTACCTCGATTGGTGGAGATTAAGTGTTTTATCCTAATGCGATTCCTCTCGTCGGGCACCTTAAATGTGGGCGACCTGGGTCTCGCTTTGATCTCTTCGAGGATACTCATTAAGGGCCTATTACTAGTACCGGGCCCAATTTTAATCCCGACATTTGGGCTTGTATCTTGGGTCTGTGCGCCCATTATTTCAAACCCCATCAGGTTCAATTCTTGAAATATAAAGACAAAGATAATAATTCATCGCTGCCGCTAATGATAACCAATATCTTCCAATGTGTGATTATGCATTTAAGATTCCTAAGAGTATCGCACCATCTTCATGAGTTTAAATTACTGATCTTATGAAATATATCTTCCTCTTCTTCCTAATCACATTTCCACCCCATCAAGTGTTCGGTTCAAGTCAGTAGTCATAATCGATGTCATGCTCGTGGTCTGTATGCTAAGAACTGGGCTTGAAAGTCGTTTACTTATATCATGTTCCTAGTTCAAACGCGAGAATGTTTAGAACCTCTTGTTTAGACTAATTTCGATGTCCGTGGTCTGTTGACAATCGCAGGATAATTGAGAGTTGTATAGATAGCGGGAGCAAGGATTCGACGTGACTACATGAATAACTACTTGAGATCGGTGCTCTGGTCGAGCTGTATCTAAGAACAATGATCAATGTTTCGCTGATTGTTTTGCAGACGCCAAGGTAACTGGATTTATGAATTTTATTTGGTTTGGGAATACTGCTATGAGAGAAGAAAGATGCAATAAGTCATGGTTACCGAAATCTTCCAGCATCTTGAATGAAATGACCGGATTTCAAACTGTCAGTTTTGAGGGAAAATCTTGTAATGGAATTCAAACCTCGACGAATCTCGCAAGAAGGCCGTTCATGCTACCAGAGATACTATTGAGCCGCCAGTGAGATTCATACTTCATGGGCTTCGCTTCTCCTAATAGTGCCGCCTTAGATCGTGAGTTTCATAATGTGTACCAACAATTTCGCTAGAAGATGAAGACTCTGCCAAATCCATCTAATTCCCGCTCGGAGATTCACCGTGACTGGCACCAAGATTCCAGAGTGGAATCTCGAGAGGAGCTTGCAGAACGCATGGAGGCCGCCAGGTCAATATTGATGCATGGTCCAAGGCTTATGGGGATACTCTACTTTCCTACATTTTCTTGATGAACCATCACTCACTTGCACACCCAAGGACAAGCCTTAGGATCTTGGGAGGTGAACTACAATTATAGACGCTGATCTACTCGAGGGAGCATCGGGGATTCCTTCCTGTCCTTATTATTAGGTAATGATCAAGAGTAGATTATTATATTGTTAGATTTATTTTGTATTTTTCTAGGATTGTAATTTGTATTTTCCTAAGATTGTATAGCCTAACCTATATAAGGCCTTCTTTTGTACTTTAATTAAAAGTTTATAATATACAAAGACTCAAGTCTTTCTTCATGGTATCGTGAGTAGTGTTCTCTATTTTTTCCATCGCTTCCTGGGGCGGTCTAGGGTATTTAACCACTGATAGCTTCTCTTTTCCTAAGGAATACATCGTTTGCAACAGACAACTTGTTTTTTTCCTGCAAAAACCATAGTTGATCCTTGTTTCCTTCCTTGGCAAGCCTAAAAATGAAGTTATAGGCCACTCTGGAGGCAGAATCAAGCTTGCACGATCACACCAAAGGTGCGCAGCAGGTCGCCGAAACATCACACTCGCTGGTCCGCGCGTGCACCCACGCCGCCGCCGCACCAGAGACGACGTCATATACACACGCCGCTGCACTTCACGCCACCGTGATCATGAACGACATTTACCACGCCACTCTAATCCGACCCCAATCACCTGCCGCCGTCACTGACTACGCCACGCCATCCCATCAACAATGCGACTCTAAATTAACTGTGCATTCTCGACTTATTTTCTACGGTCTCCCAATTCCATTTCATGGTTCGTTTTTGATTAGGAATTCTGAGAGCGTGATGAGATTTCTCGTCCGATTCACGCGCGCATTTTTAATGGGAGATAATTTTGCCTTAACGGCCCCGCCATGCGGTTATCCTTACAGCCGTAAGTCAGGGTTTATGTCTCCTCGTGATCGTCCCATTCCAAAACAAGTGGACAAAGAAACCGATTCTGCCTATGCCAGTCGGATTGAGGATCAAGCGTTAATCATATCATCACTGGGTCAGAATTTACTGATCTCATCCATTATTGATGAGTTTCCTACAAACATTGATATTGCCAAAGAAGCTTTAGGACTTACTTGTTACTCTGATGGCACGAAAGGTGCTCAGAATCCAAGCTCACACGTGAACTTTATCGATTCATCAATAACTGGGCTTTAGTGATCAATCACACCACGCCCAATCAAATCATTTCAAGATCACCATCTGTTATCCAACCACTTCCAATCACGCTCACACCAATTATCATGTTCAATCATGAACGTTGACTTTAACGTCTGTACTAATGGTAGTCCCCCATATTTCAACCACCAAAGTCATATCATCGCATCTCAGTGACATCATCCACAAGTCATCTGATGTTAATATTAACAAGACCACTTCACTGAACCATTTGATCAATATGAGTCATATTCACTTTTACGCTTCATCTGAACGCGATTCACGCTTCAGTTCCAATACTGGACACTATAACCCGTATGGTATGAAAGACCATCAATCACATAATATTACGAAGGTCTCTCTTCTCTATTCACAGCCAAGAATAATATCAATATGTTGAGAAAACTATTACTGCTTCGATTTCAAAATTAACCGCTGGATCACTTAACGATACAAACGACTCATCCGTTCCAACCTACATTCTTCAGAAGATTCATTCGATATGGTGCCACGACCCAGTCCATCCTTCATCTCCAGCCATCCAACACCACTTCCTTCTGCCAATATCAGTGCATTTCCACGTTATTTTCTTGATTCCGCGTCAACCACATGATCCTTCTCATTGTAACTTCACAACATCATTTCTCCAACATTATTAATCAATTTGAGTCCGGCGTTGTCTCTCGATCTCGGTAACAACCCACAACGAACCTTATCGTTTAACAGCAACTGGGATTCTAAACTTCACATAATCTTCTTTTCCGCTTGGGTAAACTCACCTAACTTGGTTTCTTTTCTCTAACCTTTCCTCTGCATCGTGTATGTGCAGGATTCTTATTTGACGTATATCAGGATAACCAAGGCCTTAAGGTCGTTTGAGTTTCATCTTTCATCATTTACCGCCCTCTCGCCTCTCGTCGCCCCAGATAGAGCACTTCTTCCTCTTGCTTCTTTATGGCATTCGCCTTGGCCATGCATCTATCTCTAGGTTAAACAACGTTTCTAAGGGCTTGTTAGGTTCGTTAGCTTTCAAATAAGAGTTTTGATCGATGCCTTGTCAATTTGCAAACAACCGCTTTACCATTTAATAACAAAGTATTTCATGCTCTTTCTTCTTTGATCTTATTCATCTATGTATGGGGCCCTCTCCCATTTCTACTTCAAATAAGTGTTCCTTTGTTATTTTGTGGATGATTTTTTCCGGTTATACTTGGATTTATCTTCAAAAATCGCTCAACTTTATCAAATATATCGATTTTACCAAAATGATCAAAAATACGCTTTCTAAACCTATCAAATTTTTAGATCTGATAATGCCTGCAAGAATATGCTTCCATGAATTTACTCTCTATTCTACATCAATTTGCATTGCCCTCATTCTCTCTCATGCGGTGCACTTCTCAACAAATGGCAAATGCAGCTTAAATTCCCACATTCTTGATGTTGGTCTGTTAATTACACCCGCCAGCCACCCTTCCTGCTTTGGGGGTCACTCAACATTTATTTACACCATCAATCGTGGCCATTCTCCCGATCAGCCTCTAACTCAAACTTCAGATCCGTCATTGCTGGCCCTTCCCTCCTATGACTTACTTAGAGCCCGACGTGTCCGCTTGTCCTTCTTCATGATCGCGAAAGAAACAAACCTCCTACTCCTGCCTCGCCAGGTTGCCTTCTCGTATGGAATCACTAAAAGGTTATAAAAAGTTATGATCCCATTGAAGATCTTCGCCTTCGATAAATCCCAAACAAAAAAGGTTTTTACTAATTACCTCATGTTCCTCGTTTCCCTTTATTCCTCTAGCCTGAGATCCTCTCCCCGACCTTTTCTTGCTGAGTCTCTCACCTCTCTATTAGAGTCTCCTCTTCTATTATCATCAAATGATAAATTCCTTCATGCAATCGATGAGCTTCCCCGCAGACCATCATCAACGCAACTGGAGCATCGCCTCAATCGTGGATCCTCGCCATTCTTCCGACTTACGTGACTTCGCCTGCTCCCCATCGGGTAACTACTCTTCCCTTTCCTACCTTTCGTGGATTAGAAATGTTGCTTTTCTACTCTTGCCCCTCTCCAGAAACTCAAACTTTTCATGAGGCTTCCTATAACCCTTTATGGCACAATATGAAATAAGAGTCGATGCACCGGGTGATAAGACTAGAACATGGATCCGTTGATCCCCTCCGGAAAATCTACTTACCCACAACGGGTTTATAAGATCAAGACTCGATAGATGCAGATTGTTACCGCTTACAAGGCTCGCCATTACAGGGTTTTACTCGTGATTATGGGATTGATTATGAGGAGACTTTGCCCCGTGGCTCACTCTCTTTCTTCATCAAGACTCTTATTGCCATTCCCATGTACCTCACAAATGGTCACTCTTCATATGGATGCGCTTTCTTAAATGCAGGGAACTCTCAAAGGAAGTCTATATGAAGCCTCTTCCCGGTTACTCCTCACTCCCTTCGGGGTTCCTCACGTATTTCATCATCAAGTAATTTATAGTCTTAAACAAGCCCCTGAGCATGGTTTGCAAAGTTCACTTCTAATGACGCCCTCATGGTTTTTCGTAGTTCTTTTGATAACTCTTTCAGATTCGGCCTAACTGCAGAATTACCTCCTCTCAGATACATGTCAGATGATATGATTATTAATGTGATGATGGCAGGAGATTCGTGGATCTAAAGCACTTTCTTTTGTCGCAATCTAGAAACTGAAATGATCCTCCCACCCTCTTAATTACTTCTCTTCACCCAGAAGTTTCTTTCTTCCAAGAGATGGTTATTATTCCACTTGTGATGCGATACTTCCCATCCGATTTTTCGAGCTAGTATCAATCACCGAGTAGTGATAGCCATACACATTGAGGCGAACTCGCGCCCCACCCCTCATGATGGCGAATCACTATCCGATGCTACTCCCCAGCAGATGCAAATTGTCGGGAGTCTAATCTATCTCACTCACCACCTCAGATACTTACAGCCTCCATTAGTTTCAATACCACAATACCTGCATTCTCTTTCATTATGCCATTGTTCTCGGATTCTGAGATCCGGGAAGGTACCCATATTTGATATCTTCTATTTTTCTTCCCATTCTCATTAACTGCTCGTATATTCGGGAGGTGTATCAGCGGTATCCCACTTATCGGCCGTGATCTACAAGCAGATATTGTTTTCTTCCTCGGGTGATTCTTCTTATCTCTCGGAGAAGCAAGAAACAAATAATGCTACGCTCTAGCACTCAAGGTAATATAGACATTGGCAAATTGTCATGTATGAACTTATTTGGTTACGCTATTACCAAGGTGATCTTGGTACTGATCGTTCCACTACAACCAAATTTCATGTTGATAATCAAAGTGCTATTCAAATTACTTCATAATAATGTCTTCCATAAATGATAAATATATTGAGATTGATCATTACCTATCTCACATCATCCGCTTCTGTAAGTGCCACTCACACTTCACCGTTTCCTCCTCAAGATCGCTTAGATGATACCTTCACCAAACCACTTCCTCTTAAACTTTTCGAAGTTATTTTCCAAACTCATAATGGTTTCCTCTTAAACTCAACAAAGCTCTGGTGAGAGATGTTAGATTATTATATTTTATATTTATTTTGTATTTCCTAGGATTGTAGTTTGTATTTTCAGATTGTATAATTTTAACTTATAAGGTCCCTCTCATCATAAATTAAGAGCTATAATATACAAAAATAATTAAAGTCTTTTTCAATCGTGGATAGCACCTTATTCTCTAGCCAGAAAGACAAGTGAAGAAGAAGATGAATGCATTCCATGAAGTCTTGGATGGAACATACAATATAGTCAACTTGGCCCGGCCAATAAAGCCTATAAAGAGTGATACAGTTTGTGGTTGATAAAATTGTGCCTGTGTATAAGAGGAGCCTATATTAAAAATATGGGGACTTGAATAACAAATATTCGTAAATATATGTTTGAGCTTAAAGTAGGAAGTGTTAGTACTATTACTAGACACTTCATTGATAGAGTGAGATGGTCACTAATAGTCACTTTCCATCTAAGCAATTTTATAGTATGATCGTTTTCGCTTTTGTCAGATTTAAAAATCGAATCAAACTACCAGATAATTAAAAGAGGAGATAAGAGAAAAGGAAAAGGAATGAGAGGAGAGTAAGGGGCCATGAGCCGACTTAACGTCGAAAGTCGACAAATTTCGTGACGTCGTTTGTTTTAAAATTTTCATGACTTACTGAAATTTTAAAAAGTTCAATAAAAGGAATATCTTTGCGCTTTTCTATCTTAAAAGTCATTTCTCTTACAAAATAAGTAGAAAATTCAATCATCATTCAATAAAAAGAGCTAGCAATATACACTCATACTAGAAGGATAGTGGTTCTTAATGCTGTCCCATCTCCGAAATTCCTGGGCCGTTTATTTTTCTTTCACCTAAACTTATCTCATTTTAAAATTAACAGCATGGCGTAGCTAAATCCTAAACTCGGGTCCTGCAATATATTTTATTTTATTTTATTTTAATTTTTTATTTTTTTATATTTGCCTTTTTTATTTTTATTATATTAAAATTATATTTTCATAAAATAAAAATGAGTTATGAATTTTTTAGTAAATATTATTAAAAAACACTATAATAATAATTTTATTATTTATATTAAAGTATAAAAATAAAATAATAAAAATATTTTTTTAAAATATAATCGAGCTGGGCTTATTATTATTATTGTCTTGAATATATATCATGATTTACGTCGGTCATCCATTTCATCTTTCTAAAATCGGTAACGAAAGTAACTTCAGTCTTTCGAAATATCTGCAGAACTTATCACCCAGAAAATCGAAAAATTTCCGTCATTCTGCATCTGTTCAAACTTTTTGGGTCATTAGATTTCTTAGTGACCAATTTAACAACGCAAATTGCCGTTATTTGAGATCTAGAGAATTTTCTAAACTTCCCCGAACTTTGCCAGAATTTATTATTTTTATTAAGATTTTCATATTTTAAAATTTCACCTTCCTGCCTTTATGCAGAATAATACCCGATCCCCAGACGCATCTGCAAATAAACTCAAACCCATTAAAAACCCGATTAAAATTAAATTAAACATTGTCATTAAGAGCCGGTTTTACGTAAACCCAAAATAATACGCTCGCTATCATCCCTACTCACTATCTGAATGCTAAAACAAATAACCTACCACGTTATTAAGATTATTCAAAGATTGTTCTTTTTCCTCGCCATTCAAAGATTAACAAAAAACAAACGCAACCTAAGTCCCATTGTGTTACATGGACGCCACGTCAATATTTAATATTCATTCACATCAAGAATCTACTTTAACAAAGATATAAAAGATAATTTGGGTTCCAAGAGCAAAATGGTTAAAACTCTGTAAAAGAGAAAGTTAAATTAGAAAAGATACATTATGATATAATATATATATATACTATTTTGTACAATAAATTTATTATTTTTTAATATTCTTATAAGCTTACTTGAAGTGCATGCATGGTAGAATGCGTTTTTCCATTGGCTTTATTGACTCGATGATGATGATTATGAGTGGCCTAACCTGGTAATGCAGTTAGTAGGTTTCACAAGCTGTAATACTACAATGACAGAGACATGGCCTCTTGCCCAATGACGACCTACTGGTGACTAAGCCCCTTTCCTAACAACCCTCCCTCAACAACCCATTTCCTTTGGTTACCATCCCCATAAGATTCTTTCATATGATTTTGATAGAGGAAAGAGAGGCTTAATATCTCTTGTAAATGCTGAACAATCAAAACAAAGGCCTCTCTATTTTATGATTAAGTCTTATTGTAAAATTTTGACAACATTATCGCTTAATCATGCCTAAAGTATTTCATATCTAAATACAAACTTTTTTGACTTGGTATAAAATACAGATTTGCAGTTCATAATCTAAGATTGAAAGAATCCAACTTGATATTAATAATTTGGCTAAGAAGGGCGCATCTACTGGTAAGGTTATGGATCTTAATTCCTTTTTTTTTAAAAAATATACTTTTCTTTGTCAAACCACAGAGTAGATCTTAAATACGTCCAGATATACACAAAAACATCTTGTAGGTCACACTACACCTTAACAAACCCATATCAACCCTGGGCATTGATCATAAGGATAATAAAGCCTTACTTACATAACAGAAATTACATTCCGCGCGAACTCGAGTACATTGGTTAAGATGAGAGTGATCTCAACCACCCACCTGCATGTCAGTGGAGCACATCAGCCTTCTCAAGGCCTAACATTTAATATTATGATATGCATCACATATACAGATGCAAGACACTGACCACCATTAGAAACCACCAACATAAAAACCAAGCTCACACTCAAGGCAAGATTCTGCGCCTGAAGCAACTTTTCCTCCTCCTGCTCACCACCACCACCACTCTCTTGCATCCTCCACCACAACTCACGAATATAACCCATCTGGATTTCAGATAGCCATCAAAACACCAAATTAGAAACGGGAGACTTGGTGCCCAGCAGACTATGCTCTGGTGGTCTCTCCTGACCCGCCTTGTTCTCCCCGCATCATCCTTTGATGCCCCCATTGATGGAGTAAAGATCTGAGACAACTATAACAAGTCTATGGTTCATCAAAGATCTACTTAGCCTTCTGTGGATCAAGCCCTTTCCCGCTTCTGCTTCTGGTTTCAAAGTGTTTGGAATAACCATAACAATCTATGCAAAGAGCCTATATCTTATACTGTGAAGATCCAGATCCCTAAAGGACTAAGCCCCATCTATTCAATGGAAGAAACCAATAATAACATCCTCAGATGTTTCTTTTATACTAATACAGGCACTTCGTTATAGGTTTGATCAAACTAATCCAACCTAATCAAGAAGGGAAGATGTGAATACGGAGGGGCTAATAGCCAGAATGCATGCTCACAAGATTCACTTCGCACTTGCTCTGCCCTCAGGCCTTTTATTTCAACATGGATGATGAGCGTTATGGAGCAAAAGCACTAAAAAGTCAGAAACTAAGCAGGGTAGAAAGATTCATGGTTTTCCAGCGGTCGATTCGAACTACTAAGCATTCCAATCTACATCCCGTTTATGTTGCATCATCACTGATGATGATGATGGTGAAGATGAAGCCGGTGCAGTTGATTCGCCGCTTTGATCTATCAAATCCATTCTTTCTCAGCCCCGGTAAATATGTTCTCCTATGTGTCAGGTTTTCTCCGTTCTACTCAATGTAAAAAAAGAACAAGAGAGGTACAGTGGTAACGCATCAAGTTCATCGCCTGTGCCCATTGCTCGCTTCTTGTCCGATTCAACACTCCAACTCAAGCCCCTACTTATCGCTTTGGTAAGATAAGATGGACTTTCAAAGCCATTGTTTCTTTAGCTAGCGATGAAGTCATTGTTCTGGCAAACCCTGTCAACTACTAACTGAAGGATATTTAACCCCACTAACTCCGTGAGGAGACCTGATCGAATTAGCTCTAAGAACCGCCACAATGTCGGCTGATGGATGATCTTGACCCGCTGTTTATATGGAAGCAAAACCTTGGTATATGGAGGTTTGCCAATCGTGATAGATCCGATCGATAAGTCTTCATAACTTACAAGAACTGGAGTTCATGGAGTTCTTTAAAGAACCAAAGAGAAATTGAAACTCTAATTTTATAAATGCTTAAAACTCTGAAGAATATAGGATAACAAGCCTTAAATAGGCCAAAAAATATGAAGAATAGAAACTGAAATATCTCACCATGTATGAGGCAAATATTCGGGCCAAAAAAGGAAAGGAAACTAATATATTTTTCCTAAAGTAACACACTAAAAAGGAAACTATAATTCTGTGATAAGGTTTAACCAAACCAAATGTAATCTGGTAATAAATCAAAAGCAAATCAGCACCAAATTAGCAGCAAATCAGAACAAATCACAAGACCAAATGAGCTCCTAAAGAGTGTTAAATCAGAAATAAATCGTAACCAACCAGCTCCAAAATAGTAGCAAATCAACACTAAATCTACAAAGAACACCGAAAATAGCGCAAATCAACAAGTCAAAACTCGCCTTTCGGTCCAAGTTCGGATTTAACGATGATGGACCATCTCGTTTCCTTTTCATTGGAATCACGCCAGCCTTCTTCCACGTGATCTCGACAGTCACTTAAGGGCTTCTTTGAACCTTAGCCTCGCTACCGTGGTCATAAAATGTGTCTGGGACTTCAGCGGGTCCACACTCCCTTCCTTAGCTTTGCTTCCATCATTCCCCGATAGATTCCGACCCGATAATTCCTCCCCGATTCTTGTCCTACTCTATAGTCTCAACACCAGATACTCCTAGGAAGATACTGGAACCCCAACACATAAGAAGGAGTAAATACTCATGTATTAATTCTAATACCCAATTATACATGTATATATAAAAACCCGCAATAATTATAAACAGGTTCATAAAAGTCTAATAATATTTAATATACGAACATTCTAAGAGTATTGTGGATTTAGGTACAAGTAGAAATGATTTAAGTCTAATACAACATCAAACACAAATGAAGTTAAAATGCAATAGAGTGCACAACCCATGTGAGAGCGACGTCAACTGTATCGAATAGCTCCCACGATCCGTCTCGACCTAGGAACAGATCAGCAACAATAATGCCAGATAATAATCCTGGCGAGCGCGCTAATCTTATAAGGAAAATAACATTTTTATATTCGCAATGGTTCTTCTCTCAAAACCTTCCGCTCACTCGTGAAGTTCCCGTTTAGAAACATTTCACAAAACCTAACTTTTTAATTTACGTCCAATATATGCAAATCATGTCTACAAAACAGTCGGCACAATGTTAAGAAACCATAATCAGACTGACACAATATACAAGACAAAACATGGTAGCCATCAAGTAATAAGATAACTTTGAAATGCACCAAACTGCGAGGACAGTTTGAGTGTACCATATTTAGAGAAACAACATGTCCATAAATTACACGTCTATCATAAACCGCTTCTGTGAAGTCGACCACAACACCGCGTGACAACTAATGGAAGGAACCCGTGGTTACACCCGCCATCACGGCAACTACAAACCTCCAGTAGACCGCCATCACGCACAACCAACAAACCTCCAAGCAGACTCTGCCATCACGCAACTAACAAACCTCCAGTAATCTCTACATCACGTGGTACCATCAACCTCTAAAAGTCCCGCCAACATGCGGGCAATCTAATAAACCTCCGGTAAACCGCCATCACGTGGCACCCAACGCAACCGCAACCTAGCCATCACGCAGACTATCATCAAACCTCCAACCCGCCATCACGTGGTACCTAATAAACCTCCGAGTGAACCTCGGCCCACTGTCCTCTATCAACTCCTCCGTGAACCCCGCGCCATCACGCGGCACCACAAACCTCCAACCCGCGCGCCATCATTACGTAGAAACTGGCTATAAATCGCCTCTTCTCACATACCTTTCCAGTCATTGCACACTCAGACAGAAAGCAATTCCACAAAATCCTCAAGATTCACCTTTCTTTTTAATAAGAATTTTCAAGATAGTTTATAAACCCAATCCATGTACTCAAAATATCCAAACATCTAAATTAACTCATCCACGAACACAAAGAAACTTGCAAATAATTTAAATGTTACAAAATTCATAATAAATAATAACTTGTTTTATATTTAAACCTAAACTATGTTCGAACTTAATCCAACCATCCTGATCAAAATGATATAGGTAAAGAAATTTATGGGCAATAGATATATCAACATAATATCCCAAATCATTTAAAAGCATACAAAAACCACTCGCTGCATTCATGAGATGCTTTCGCTTATGTTCCCAGATTGGTCCCTAGCCTGGCCGTGTGAATGCCTCAGAATATAAATAAAACACATTTAGCTCCAATAACTAAACCAACAAATACTGAACACCTCGAAGGCCTTAGAATAATTTTTAGAACTATGAAAACCATCCCAATTTGACTACAGTCCAAATCACATACAGCTCCAAGCAGCCCGATACCTGCAATTGGGGCTTTTCTACCCGGAGCTAATTTCTAAATTGAACCATCTAATAATTCCTAAAATATCCAATTTCACTAGTACAACTTCAATTTTGGTCCAATTTGACTAATTGATATTTTATTTCACTCCACTCAGAATTACCCAAACAACCTAAAATGAAACTAATCCAAACGACATCTAAAATTTATAAAACTACATATCAATGGAGTTCTGGCAGAGACTAGGAATTCATCGTACCATTACCTTGGTCCAACAATGGTGGCTTGAACCCGGACGGCTTCCGCTAATTTGCCATTGTAACAAACCGTGCGAATCGCAAAAGGACCACGTGAGATGAGCCTGGCCGCCCAAAAATGGCTGAATGAGCACACTGGTGGTCTGGCGCCGGAGTCCGCTGAATCTACAAAACTCAGGTGGAGAAAATCTGCAGGCCACTGGCTTGCTCACACGCCAGATCCCGCCTGGTCTCACGGTCAAGCTGCTGGCTCACGCAGATCGTCCCCGCTACAGCACCACTACATACACTCCAGTCATGCTAGAATGCCGCGCTGGGCGGAGGTGCTCTGGTCTGTCTGATCTTCCAATGCACGCAGGGAAGCATTCGCCAAATGGTGTGTTCTGGGCTTGAGAGTTTTCTCTAGGTTTTCGGGGTCAGTTAATCTGAGCTAGTGGTTTCCTTCTGCACGCAAAGCTATGTATATATAGGCCTTAGGTCGCTTCTGCAAACATCAAGAGCGCCTTGGACAATCGCTTAAAACACCGCTTCGCTGAATCCACGGGCTAACTTTTATCCGTAGTCGGATTCGACGTCAATGCCTATGAACTCCGACGACGAGGCCTATGTGAAACAAGGGTCTCAGAACCCAAACATCTATCCCTTTGAAAAAGTCAACTTTGGTCAACCTCCTATGTTATCAAACCTAGTCAACCGTAGTCAAACTTAGTCAAACTTAACAACCTATGATTCAAAAGTGCCATTATAATTCTCCTTGAAAGGATTTGTCCTCAAATCGCCACCGCATCAAAATAGGACTCAAGTCGTTGATTTAAAAGTAGCAATTTGCGTATATTCAATGTGCAAATTCAAATTTTGTATGCATTGTTATTGACGCAGCCGAGGACTCAAAAGGACCATCGCCTTGTGATAAATTTGATCATTTTCGTATGGAAATCTTTCTCAAGGTATGCGCACCAAACCTAATCTCCGGTTCAAAGACGGCATGTTTCTCATTACCAAGCTGTGATATTGTTCAAATTCTTCGCTTCAATGTTTGGCTCTTTGCCTTCATGAATCATTTAATAAATTATGCTTTCTTTTGCCATCTAGATTAACATGCCTCATGATAGGTAAAGGAGATAAATCTAAAGCGTTTGGATTAAAACCATATACAACTTCAAAAGGCAAAATTTATATGAATGTATAGTACGACATAAGCAAACTCAACATAAAACAGCTTCCAAGTTTTAATGTTCTTTTAGATAGGCCCTCAACAAAGTAGATAAGGTTCGTCACTACCCCGCCCGATTTCATCGGCTCATGGATGACAAGTAGTAGAAAACAATAACTTGTCTTAACTTATACCCAAGGTCTTCCAAAAGTAACCCATGAAATTGATTCTATCCGAACAATTGTCCTGTATACCATGCAATCTCACAACCTCCCCAAGAACAATCAAGCAACATGAGATCATCATCCGTTTTGTGACATGGATAAAACAAAGCATCTTGAAAACCTATCCACAACCACACAAAAATAGAATCCTTCCTACCATGTCTAACAATCCTAGGTAGACCTAACAGAAAGTCCATTGAAAGATCAACCTATGTCTACACCGGAACAGGAAGTGGTAGATGCAAGCCATGGGTCGTGACCTCACAAATGAATCACTTACATGATACACCTCCACAACTCTCTTCCCAACATCCCGCCTACGGCAACCTAATAAATGAACTTGCAAACTCTTTAAAGTCTTGGCTACCCTAAAATGTCCCATCAATCCTCCACCCGCGAGACTTCACTAATGATTAACCTAATGGAACAATTAGAATGCACAACCTATTTTCCCAAATAAGAACCCTCATGTCTAAACAGAACTTGTCATGGGCCCTTTCACAATACATATTCATTTTAAAATCTTGGTCCAAAGGATACACCCTTTAATGTGTTCAAAACCACAATCGCATCCAGAGAGAGGGATTAGGATATACCCGTGAGTGCATCTAAGAATAATGTTTTCCTTACCTCGTTTGTAGCGATGACATATGGAAAAGTTTCCCCCATAGAACTCCATCCACTGGCATGTCTCTTATTCAACTTATGTTGGCCTCTTCGGGAGGCTCAATGACCTGGCCTGTGTGAATCAATACAAATTCCTTAGGCCAAAGATAATGCTGCTAAGCTCAAGGCCCTAACTAACGACAACTCTTCATTATATATTTTAAGGTCGCCCCCACTTAGCCACAAATATAAACAATGCTCTTCTCGCATAAGAACCCGCCAATACCTAGACCTAAAGCATCACATTCCACCCTGCAAAGTTTTTTAAAGGAGCATGAGTTAGTTTTCTTTGACTAACTTGGAATGCTTTTTCTTGCTCTTCTCCCCACTTAAACCCAACATCCTTCTTGATGACTTCGGTTATCGGTGCGGCTATGCCGGTAAAAACTAGCAAGTCCATGAAAACTTCGAACTTTACACACACTTGTTGGACTTGGCCAGTCTTGAATCGCTCGAACCTTCTCTTCATCAACCTGTATCCCTTGTGCACTAACAACAAACCAAGAAACACAAGCTTATCGGTGCAAAATGTGCACTTCTTAAGGTTAGCAAACAATCTTTCTTTTCGAAGCACATCCAAAACATATTTTAAATGAATCAAGTGATCATCTAAGTTCTTGCTATAAATGAGGATATCGTCAAAATAGACAACCACAAATTTCCCAATGAAAGCACGCAAAACATGGTTCATTAGTCTCATGAAAGTGCTAGGGGCATTAGTTAATCCGAAAGGCATAACCCAACCACTCCTTATAACCATTATTTTGGTGTTTTTTGGCAGTTTTCCATTCATCACCTTCTTTCATTCTAATTTGATGGTATCCCACTTTTCAAATCAATTTTGGAAAAGATACAAGAACCATGCAACTCATCAAACATATCATCTAGCAGGAATGGGATGACGATACTTTCTTGTTATATTGTGATGTCGGCAATCCAGCACACATCCTCGTCATCCCGTCCTTCTTAGGCACCAAAATAACGGGAACGGCACATGGACTCAAGCTGTCCCTCACATATCCCTTTTCCATCAATTTACCAACTTGCTTTTGGATTTCCTTTGTCTCCTCGGGATTACTTCTATAAGCGGGTCGGTTCGAAATGGTAGCACCAGGGATAAAATCAATTTGATGTTCGATCCCTTGGATAGGAGGTAACCCATTCGGAATTTCCTCGGGAAAGACATCTTCAAATTCCTGCAAAAGAGAGACAATAGAACTAGGCAAAGAAGTGTCAAGTTGGTTAGTGATAAAAGATCCCTCTTTGTACAAAGAAGTACAATCGTAAACTGTTTAAGAACAATGCTTTCTTAACCTCCACTTGCCCTTGCATAGAATTGGTTTTTCTCTCCTTTTCTTTTAAATTTTCATTCACTTGCATTTTGGCACTCTCTTTCTTTTGCTCACTCTCTTTTTCAAACTTTTTCTTTTGCTCACTATCTTTTTCACTCTTTTTCTTCTGTTCACTCTCTTTTTCACTCTTTTTCTTTTATTCACTCTCTTTTTGCAATCTTACTTGATCTATATAAACTTGACTTGGTGTCAAAAGAAAAAGAGTGACGGTTCGTTGGTTGTGCACGAACGAGTACTTATTGGTGAAGCGAGTCATCTTTGAACTTTCACATCAAATTACCATGGTCTTCCCAATAACAAGTGCCCGACACATTGGAACTACATCACACAAAACTTCATCTTCGTATTTCCCAATGCTAGCGACTAACACTTGTTTATTCACCCTTACCTCCCAACTATCATTCAACCATTGCAATTTATAAGGTCAAGGATGATTACTTGTTGGCATTCTTAATTTCTCCACCATGGTTGTGCTAGCAACATTAGTGCAACTTCCCCCACCAATGATCACACTACATACCTTGTTTTGGACATGGCACCTAGTGTGAAAAATGTTATCCTGTTGCATCTCGTCATCTTCTTTAGCTTGCACACTTAAGGCCCTCCTGGCCACCATTAGTTCTCCTTGGGCTGACATACTCCTCATCATCGACACCTCAAAGGATGGCATAGAATCTAGTCGACTCTGTTATGCATTTGATCTCACCATGACTCTTTTGTTAGGACATTGGCTTGCAATATGACCTAGCAGCATTTAAAACACATAATATCACGATTAAGTAGTGAAAGAATCGGGTTTATGATTTCCTTGGTTGTTCCCCTCTTTGTTTTAGTTACATTTAGGCTTGGCATTGGGTGGCTTCTCTTCCTTTTTCCATTGATTCGATTTCACGTAGATGAACTTGGACCCGGGTGTAGAAACGTGTGTTTTGCCCCTCCTCTTGACGATTCTCAATCTTGATGTCCATATGCACCATATCCTCCAACTCCACATAATGTTGCAATTCCACCAAATTTTGAATCTCCTGGTTTAAACCCGCTAGAAACCTTGCCATGGTAGCCTCTCGATCTTCTTCAATATTCGCTCTAGCCATTGCAACCTCCATCTCCTTATAATACTCCTCCACCTCGATTACCTTGCCTCAAGTTTTGCAACTGGTTGTACAATTCTCGGTAGTAGTAAGCCGGGACAAATCTCTTCCGCATCACCCTCTTCATCTCTTCCATGTTTCCTGGAAGTAGGCTCCTATTCGTCTCTTATTCAACACTAGTTGGTCCCACCACACAATGGCATGTCCCGAGAACTTCTATGCAATGACTTCACCTTCTTATTTTCGGAATAATGGTGACAATCAAAAACCAACTCTACCTTCCTCTCCCGCTCAAGATATGCGGGATCATTCTTTCCTTGGAAAAGATGGAATCTTCATCTTAATGTTTCCAAATTATTATCTTCCGATTCCTATCTTCTCACATGTCTCCCCCCATACACATCCTGTTACTAACACCCAGAATCATAACCATTCTCATCTTCCAAAGTCTCCTCAAGTCATACTCTTCTTATCTACCGCGCCTCTTCTTGGCGACCTCTCCTTCTACGTCTTGTGGGAGGTTCACGTGGAGTCTTCGAAGCTTTGCTCCACCCTCTCATGGAATTGTTCCAATTCAGCCCTAAACATTCTCTGTACTTCGCTAGTTAAGGCCTGCATAATGAACTTCATGTCAACGCCTCCCGCCACACCTTCAGATGCGTTGTTATTTGACATAGTGCTGCAAAAACAAGGTTAGAGAAAAAAAAAAGTAGGACCTCACAAATCACTCGCTCACGGGTTTTCACTCGAAGAATGATTCACTCAGTTCGCTCGATGTTTTTCACACGATATATTTGGCTTTCTCCTCAATAATCGACCACTCTTGGCTTTTTCCACTCGGAATTTCTCTTATTGGAACTAATCAAATGTCGATTTTTCATAAAATTCAATAAAAAAACCTATCAAGAAAGAAAAGAGACGGGTTGGTGGCGTTAACCAGATTCAAGCTTTATATTTATTTTTTATACTATGGTGGGGATTAGTTTCTAGAAACTAGAATGATGATAAACTTATAGGATTTTTTTAAATTTGCTTTCATTGATGGATACGCTGTCTAACCACGTTTTCAAGCTTTTAAGCCCAGGGAGTGTCTATCCCCCTACTTGCTACGCCCGACACTATTCGTTTTCCATTTTCATTTAACATTGTGTGACTCAATTGGACTTCGTCCCATTCCCGAGCCCAGACAATTCAGCACCAAACGGAGTGCCAAATTAGTATCGTGTACACACACTCATGTGATGCGGTGATTTGTTGTACACCAATGCAATGCAATTGTGCCACTGCACTCAAACTCATGCCCAATGTATGAAGACCTCTACATGGACATTTTACCTTGTACACTAGGTGTGTACCAGGCACACTCATGTTTAATGCACACAACATTTCAAATATTCAGTTTAACATCAACATACATGCCATCATGTTAATATTCCACACATTCAAACTAGTACATCACATAAGCATGCACTACATTTTTTTTTTTTAGCATTCAATTCATTCATGTCAACACATCATTCAAGCATGTATTAACATAATTCCAACCATTACTTAGGCAAGTAATGCCATAATTCATATTCCTTGGTTGAGACATAGTATGTCAGTCATACAACCTGCTGCATGCCAAGAAATGACCATGTTCAAGCACAACACATTACAACCCAATGTGTTTGAAACACCCATATTGATAGCAATTCGTACACTTGGTGCAACAATCAGTTTTTCAGCACCGATGTGAGAACCTATTGCCACTGAATGGCTTATGGCTAGATTCTTGACTCCATGAGCTCTCCATAGAGTCCAAGAACATTCAAATCGGAGTTCGGACGAGAGAGTTATGACCTAAACAACCAGGGCTACACCTAGAAAATTCTGCACGGTATTCATTCAAGTGATAACAAACCAACCTGGATTTTCAGTCTTAAAACCCAGAAAAAACAACATATACAATAACATTCAGTAACCAGATTTGTTCCAGAAAATTCTGCATGGCATTCATTCAAGTAATAACACACCAACCTAAATTTTCAGTCTTAAAACAAAAAAAAAAAACAACATATACAATAACATGCAATAACCAGATTTGTTCCAGAAAATTCTGCATGGCATTCATTCAAGTAATAACACACCAACCTAAATTTTCAGTCTTAAAACCCAAAAAAAACAGCATATACAATAACATGCAGTAACAAAATCAGTTCTAGAAAAATTCTGCATGGTATTCATTCAAGTAATAACAAACCAACTCAACCAAATGCCATTTCCATGGCCCCAAACAAGGAAATAACCAGGGAGGAAGAAGTTCTCACTTCTTGAAGTGTGTAGGACCAGTTCTTGATCCACCCCAATCTGAAAACAATGGAGGAAAAGCTTCCTCCTCCCTTTCTCCTTCCTTATGGTTTTCTTTCTCCTTTTTTTTCCTTCTCTCTTTTCTGTTTCTCTCTTCTTTCTCTAGAACTGATTCATCAATAGCAAGAACTCCTTCCCCTTAGCTTGATCCATTCCATGTTTCTCCACTATGCCTAGACATGTTTGCATTAAGCTTGACACATGGCTCAAGTCATGGCATGTGTCACCCATGCCATGTGTCACCCATGCCAAGCCATGCACCAACCACTAACATATACATTCTAGCAGCTTGGCACTTGGCCACTCAAGTTCCAAGTGTCCTCAAGTCTGGTGCCACGTGGCCTGCACTTTCATGCCACATGTCGCCCCGCTAATGGCCCGTCTGCCTCGAAATACATGAAAATCCAACTGTCTCGAAATTCGATGAAATTTGACGGCTTACCTATTTTTCATGAGACAAACTCAACGGTGAAAACTGCGTCGTCATCCGAGATTTAGTGAAAATTCTAGGGTTACCATCTATACTGCGACGATAATCAATTGTTTTGCATGTTTTTGGGTTTTCACATAAACAAAACATACCCTAAAGGATTTCAATTTTGCAAACTCCAAAATTTGCAAAATCCATCTCCAAAGCTCTACTCAATCGCTCTTGTTCTCGTTGTAAATCATTCACTTGGAGGAGAGAAAAACATTAAGAGAAATCTTGTAACAAGGTGATTCTTGTAAGAAAAGATCAATTCTAAGCTCTTTAAAAAGTTCTTCATATTTTTTATAATTTTCAAATTTTATTTTAAATATATTTTTAATTTGTGTTCATTACCTTTATATTTCTATGTGAATAATTTATAAATTTAAAGGATAATGTGTAGGATGATTATGAGTTTTTATATTATTATAATATTAGGTTTTCTTATTATAATAATATTAGGTTTCCTTATAGAATAAAAAATGTTGTCAGTAAATATTGTGGGAGTGGAAAAAGTTGAGAGAGATGAACTTATAAAAGCTATACAATGTGTGTAGAGATGTTTTCTCTGTATTGAGACTAATCATATGCAGTAGGAGGAATAATGGGCGATAAAGAGTTTTATCACAAAATACATTAGGGTTGAAGGCTGGAGACCATTGGTTAGGATTAGGAGAGACTCAATTGTCTCCCTAGATGTTGGTGTTAAATGTAAAATAATTAAACCATCTTTCCCCTATTTTTGTATGTTGTGTTAGCTTTGACCAAATTTGAAAATGTCTTTTTAATTTCAATTTTCATTTATGAAAAAGACAATAGATTCACTTGGAATAGCATCAAGCTAAGGCCTAAGCATCCAATTTTTTTTTTTGCATCATTTAGTGATTCTTGTCTTTCAAGATATATATATATATATATATATATATATATATATATATATATATATATATATATATATATATATATATATATATATATATATATAATATCCCTTTTATTGACACATTTTCAATTGTGCAATAGTCATATGAATCTAGTGTTAGATTAATTTGTGAGTATGGAATAAGCATAATCATATTACAATTTTTATTGTATAATTGTATATTAATTATGGGCCATTTATGGGATGGTTTAATATTAACTGACAATAGGCCTATGGTTTTATCTTCTCCTTTACATAGGTTAGCCCATTGGACCAAATCCCAATTATATATATAAGTACATGAGCCCTAGAATTTACAAGGGTTTGGTAGAACACACTTTGGAAAGAAGGAAAGAATTATCTTCAATCCTAGCTTTTCTTTGATCTCATAATTTGCAGATTTGAGAGACTAATGACAGCCAAGAATTTCGGATCCATGTCAAGAATGTTTTCTACACAATTGATAATACTTCTTTGGATAGTTAAAGTTTGTATTTTGTAATGTATTTATTATATCTTTTGATTGTTGATCAGCTATTTTTAGGATCATCAGCCTCTTGATTTTACAAAATAATCTAACAATTGGTATGAGCCATTTAATTTTTATTTTTTTTATTTTTGTGTGTCTCCTTGATTTGTTGCCAATTTCAATCATGTACGATTTAGATTGGGTTTCTTGTGAAGCCCTTTTGGAAAGAAGTGAACGAAATGTTAAAGGGGTTTCTATAACGTATTTGTTAGTCTTGAAGAGCATAAAAGATTCTCCCCGTTTTATTTTCAATTCTTGTTCAAATGGAACATGGGACAACAAAAGGTTTTGATTCTTTACAGTTGTTTTGATTTCGGTTTCAAAACCCTCAGAAACAAACCTTTTTTGTGACCGATCCACACATGTCCAATCCCTTGCGAGGGTATTGTTTTGAAAATTGTTTCAAGAATGATTAGTACAAATTATTTACAAAGAACCTTGTTTTTGTTGCAAATTTCGGTTGCAGAACCAACCAATCCTATGTTTGAAAATTGAAGGCATATGAAAAGTTTATGGGGTATATAATATATGATTGTGGATGGTTGTTTTGCTGTGATTGTTCTGCTATTTGGCATGAGACTATAATGATTTTTTTTGTTATTTCAACTTTGGAGTTGGAGTCTAGGAACAAATTGGAAGGACTCAAGGGTGTTCTTGTCAGAATTTTTTTCCCCTCAAGTTCCTATCTTGAAATATGGAATCATATAACTTTGATAGTAATACATGTTTTCTTGTGGAGATGGGTTGACTTTTGATAGCCACCACTTTTTCCCATCTAAAGAAAACTAATAAAAGGGAATATAGCATCTCAAAGTAATTTAGCAATTTTTTAAAGGAGAGTTGTATGCAGTATATAATAGATGTTTTCTTGTACACTTTGATGACTCAAATTTGAAGATTTTTATTTTCCTCCAAATGTTTATTCATGGCTGAGCTTATGTATGCTCAATTTGCATTTTTTTTTTGTCAAATTTTTTTATCCTATTAAGTATTAAATTTGGTTTTAGCCTGAAGTGGTTGTACCAAAAGTTTACAATCTTTTCACTAGCCTTTTTCATATTGCTTTAATAATTTATATTTATGCTATTTGTAATTATTTATAGGATCATATTGTGCATGAGATTGAATGCTATGAACTTGGATAAAAATTGAGAAATATTGAATGCTTATGATGTAAAACTCGAGAAAAATTCAATTTTTTTTAAAAAAAAGGTAAAACGGTAATTTCGGTTAAAAGCCGGAAATTTTCTAGATTTCAGGTGATGAAACGGACTTCACCGTTGAATTCATCTCACGAAATCTAGTTAGCTAGTCGAATTTCGTCGAATTTTGAGACAGTCGGAATTTCACGTTTTTGGAGGAAATGAGATATGACACATGGCACTATGATGAATGGCTCATGTTGAGCCATGTGTCAAGTTGAGGAGGAAGGAAGATGGAAGGTGGGGCCCTCGGTGGGATAGAGACAAACAAAAGAAAGAAAAAAAGAATTAAGGAGAAATAAAGAAAATGAAAAAAAAGAAGGGAAAATGAGAGTGGAGCAAACAAGGGGTTTAGTGGATAAGAAATAAAAAAAGAAAGAAAAGAGACAAAGAAAGGAGAAACAAACGGAGAGAGAGAGAGACAGAAAAATGAGAAAGGGATTTTACGCTTTCTCTAGATTCTGAAGTCGGATAGTAGGTTTAAATGAAGCAAAGGCAAAGTCGGTCCACGCATTGAGGTAGCGTGGGTGCAAAGGAAATCTTGGAGTTCGTAGGTGCGAGGTAAGGAATTTTCCTTTTCTTTTGCATTCTTGAACAAATTGACCTCATATCATGATATGATGGTGCCTCCCGAAAATCAGCACCAATACCGGCAATTTGCTTTTACAACGGGTTTAAAGTCTGAGGAAAGTGTGGCATTACAAAAGGAATGCATGCATCATAAAACCATTTGTAAGAGCTATATTAACTCTATGCTTTGCACTCTTACTAGAAAATGCAGACTTGATGGATGGTTGAGAAGTGGTACTTTCTTTTGTCTTCTCTTTCTCCTTCTCCTTCTCCTTTTCCTTATCTTTTTCTTTTTCTTTTTCTTTATCTTGTTCTCTTGCCCTCTTTTGACTCCGTTGCTCAGATGTCTCTTCTTCATCTTCAGATGCCTCTTGCTCTTGTATTTGCACTTCCTCCTCTTCAATATCATCAAATGCATCATAAGTGCCTCCTTAAGGGCCGTCTTTTTTAATTCTCCTTGTTTAAGATAATTACGAATTTCAATCCGCACCTCATTTAGAACACTTCTACAGGATGATATTTTCCTAGGAATGTAAGCCAGATGATATTTCATTCTATTGATCCCTCCACCTTTATTAGCCATTCCTATAACAACACACAAAGCCATAATGTCCAAATTAGGGACCAAATAAACAATAAGGTCCAAATTAAATTAGGATATAGCAAAGCTAATCTTAACAAAATTACATAAACAAAACAAGCAAAAAGTAAAAATGGAACTTTCGAAAATAAATAGGTTAAGCCAACAAAGTAATTTTAACTGATTACATGCAATGAATTAGCTATGTGAATGGTGAGTTGGAACTAGAATCATGAAAGGCTTGTCCTAGTATGTAACAATTATTTAAAAAAGAAAAAAGAAAAAAGAAAACAACACGCTTATTGGAAGAACAAATCAACAAACCCATACAAATGATGTGAGTTCAACCATGATGATTAGTGATTACAACAATTTTACTCATTGTCGAATCTACATGATCAATTAATTATTGGGTATTGATTAGAATTTGTCATCATTACCCTTAATCTTATTAATTAGAGCAATAATGCAGTAATTAGAGACAATTAATTAATCACAAGTAGTCTCCTTGATCAATTCGGATTCAAGTTGAAAATTATGTTCAAAATTCGATAACTATCTAACATGAGGGTAATGGAAACAGATTGAGGAGAGGAGCAGAGGAGAGGTGCGGCGGTGGCACGGAGGAGAGCTGCGACGGTGGCACGGAGGAAGAATCGGGTATTTGTGACTTTGCGGGTGCGATGGAAAGAAATAGAAAATAGGAAGAATTGGAAAATCTGGAGCGATTGTGCGATTGGGCCAGGTTAACCGACACTTAGGGTCCTTCGGGGTTATCGATTCGGCCGTGAGTGGCGGTTTTGTCGGTTTTGTAAACTATTGGGTTTCCGATTCGACGGACGGTCCCGGCTAGGTATTCGGTTTTCGGTGGACCCGACCCGGGCGATCCCGGTTTAACAACCTTGCTCCTAATTCTAATAAAACACTTTGTTGGAAATTAAATAAAACAATTCCTATTTTGACTAGGAAACTAAAAACAACTCTTCTACCAACTAATAAGATTCCAACTCAAACTAAGACTTAGAAAATACATAAAAATCATAATATTGACTTAATCAACCCCTTCTTCATGCCTTCACCACGACCATAACTCCTTTAAAGTCTAAAAAGTGCCTATTTAATGATCCAATGGTTTTGAAACCTCATGAATCCAAATTTTTCACAATCAAGGTCGAATTCCCAATTGTTGTGATTAAAGCTCCTACATCAATCCCCCATAGTTGGGAGAAAAGACTTACCCTCAAGTCTCCATCATGATAAGGCCTCAAATCCTTGAAATTGAATGTAGGTAAGATATCATAGTTGTTGAGCAACTCCATGTTATAAGCATTCTCTCCAATCTTCCTAATGATGTTGAAAGGACCATCTACCATTAACTTGAGCATTCCAAATTTCCAAGCCATAAATCTATCCTGTTAAGATGAACTCAAACCAAGTCTCCTACTTCAAAATCAAGTAGTTTTTTGTGATTATTTACTTGGTCCACATACTTTGCATTTTTCTTATCAGTCTTCAAGCCAACCTCCTCATGTAGCTTTTTGATTCCTTTGACTCTAACTTTAGGATCCTTCCCTATCTCAAATCCTACTACCTTAACTTGCATCGAAGTCAACAAAGCATATTTTCTACTCAAGGCATCCAATGCATTATCTAGAAACAACTTCACTTCTTATGGGATTTCCTTCTTACTTTCTATTTCTTCAACAACAATCAAAGCCATCACATTTGAACCAACTTTAATTTCCTTCTCCAACTCAGATTTTGACAACAAAGAACTCTTCTCCTCAAGTTTGAATTCTAAAGCCATTCTTGGTTCCATAGGTGTCAAGATAATTGCATGGCCATCCTTATGGAATGTGTAGGTGTTTTTTAAATCATCATAAATTACGTTCCAATCATATTGTCATAAGCTTTAAGAAGCATGTATTATGCATCCTTGGAACAATATCACACCATATCTAGTCCTTGTAATGCTTTCAATTGTAAATGAAACAGACATCATTGCTTTACCTTTATATCACTTCCCTTATGAAGCTAACAAAGATTATAAGGTTTTGGATGTGGAATCATCTTGAAATCCACATCCAGCACCATCTCCATGGAAACACAATTCTCAAAGCTCCTACTATCAATAATCATCTAGCAAACTTTACCCTTAGATGTGCACCTTGTGTGAAAAACATTGGATCACAACTAATCTTCTTTATTAGCAACTGCTCCAACTTTAAGGCTCCTTTGAGCAACTAAGGAAGTTTCATTGTAAAACCCCAACCTTATTGAATGTTATAATAGTAGTTATTGAGCGGTTGGTCCCAATGATAGAAGCGAGTGGATTAAATTTAGAACGCTACGGACATCATTTGGGCATGAAGTGAAAATTTTAGAAAATTATGCTTAGGGTGCCCCTAATGAATAGTGATTTTTTTCTTATTTTATCCGGATGGAGGAGGGGTTGCAAGGTTTTTAAGAAGATTTCAGTTCCTATGACTTTGACGTATTTAGAAAGATAATGGGAGATTTAAGTGAATAGTGATTTCGATTTGAAATTTAGACTGCTTATTTGAAATTTTTAGGAAATTGAGCGAAAATACGAAAGATGCGGAATAAATCATAAGAAATTACTTGAAACTGAAATAAAGTGAAAGCGAGTCCGTTCGGATAGTTTCGGGTGATTCGAGCGTAATTCGGGTAATAATACGCTATTGTCAGGATTCACCAGATTTTAATGATTTTAAATCCGATTTCGGTGATTTCGAGCACAGGAAATTCCCTTTGTGAAGGATTTAGTTAAAATATTTTATGTTCAAATTTAAATATAAACGACCATAGAATATTTTTGACATATAGTGATATAAAAGGTAAAAGAGCGAGCGAGATAAAATGCCTTTATAATGGAGATATTTAATTGTACTAGCCAATCAAAATCTTTCTTAATGGCTAAGTTATGATTTAAATAATGGGTAAATGACTTGGTCTCATGGGAATGGACCAATGAGAAACTGGATAAGGTAATTCACTAAACCAACCAATGATATTTTTTTACTTAAGGGCACTTTTGGAATAATATTTTAAAGTCTAAAATTTAGAGTTTAAGTGCTCAAGAGGGGATCACGTAGAGGAGAGGAAAGAAAGGAGAGAGAAAAGAGAGAAAAAGAAAGGGAAGAAGAAAGGAGAAAGAGAGGAAGAGAAAGGGAATCGAGTTGGGGAGGTAGAGTTTTCTTTGTTTTCAAGCTTTCAAGTGATCTTCAAGTGGTAATCAAGGAAGGGCAAGACTCAAGAAACAAGTAAGTTTTTCAAAAGCAGGTGGGAAGGAAGTTAGGGTTTGATTGTTTCCATGTTTAATGTCTTAAGTCTGGTATGGATGTTAAATTGATGGTATTTAGGTTTAATGGTGCTGAATTTAATATCAATTGAGAAAGCCATGGTTTTAGGTTAGGGTTTGACAAAATCAAGTGACTAAGGGTTAGGGTTTGATAGTGAATTGTGTGTGATATGTTGAAATGGGTATAATGCATCAATTTAAGTGTTTAGAGTGAAATAAAAAATGGAAGAGAAACACATTTTGGTCAATTTTTGGGCAGCAGTCTCGGTACAGGAAATGTCCTGTTTTCTGTTTTGACCAGTTTTGGTATTTTGGCCATAACTTGCTCAATTCTGATCCGATTTGAGTGATTCAAGTTGCTGAATAAAATAGACTTCAAGGAGAACAAAACTTAAGAAGTAAGTATTGTCAAATTCTGATTCTATGTAGCTAAAAAAATTCACTCAAAGCAGGACCATGTGCAAGCCAAATTCTGGTTCAGTTTTTGAACATAGATTAGCCGGTTGTTTTGGACGTAACTTGAGTTTCAGTGCTCTGAATTGGATGATTCCAAATAGAGAAGAACCCTTAGCACCTTAGATTCAAAGCGGTATAAGAACCAATAATAAATATGAAGTTAAGACCCTGGAAAAAAAATGGATATATCGAATAGTCCAGGAGTGTAAAATTGGTAAAATGACTAGTTTGGCATGAAAATGTCTGCATCACTTAGATTTGGAAGAGTCGGTGGAATGATTCGATTTCTAAGTAAAATAAATTCATAAGGAACAAGAAAAGGATTTGAATGGATGACATTAAGGTCATTTTGTAAAGAAAAAGGTAATTTGGTCTTTCCTTGATTATGTTTTTTTAAGTATGGTTAAATGGGATTTAAGTGAATGTGATGTGGTTGGGTGAAAATAATGTGTATGATGGATTAAATGGAAGTTATGGTTTTCTTGAAAAAGGTGAACAAGGACTATCGGAATGGAACGGGAACTCGACGGGAAACAAGCGGGATTAAGCGGTGAACGGTGAGTGAAAATGATATTTTGAAAAAAATGAGTTTTTAAAAGTGAATGGTTTTAATGTTAAGCTGAAAGTTTAATAGAAATGTTTATGTACATGTTAAGGCATATGGAAATGTTTATCTTGCATCAATATATATAAACTATATGTATGCATATGATAAAGTGTTATGAAAGTTTTTAAAATGTGTGAAGAATGCATATGTGTTTTAATGATAAAGGAAAGGATATAAATGTATTTATACATGTATATGAAATATGTATGCACATGTTAAAAGTATTGTAAGTTTTAAGATGTGTAAAGAGATACCTATGTGTTTTAATGATCAAATGAAGTTTAAATGTGTTTACAAATGTATTTGAAGAAATGTTTCTTGTGGTTGCCACTAAACCCCCTATAGTGTTATGGTGATATCGGCGAAGTACTTTAAGGCGTGTAAGGATTTGGGGTAAAGTTGCCAGGTTGCTAAGCGAGGAGGGAAATAGGTGTCTAGAGGCGTATCGCCTGCGTGATAAAGTGCCATAGTATTTGGAACCCTATGCAAGCGTGAGTTTCTCGCGGCGTAGTGGTTATGGCGGAACCTTGTCCCTGTAGTCGGTGCCGAGCTGTTGGTGTGTTTATTCCCGGGTTCCATCGAGAAGAATGAAAGAAAGAAATAAAGGAAGAAAGGTTAAGGCACTAAATGTGACATAAATGAATTTTAAATGCATAAGTATCTATTGAAAGAAAGTTTACGGCATAAATGCTTAAGCATAAATGGATTTTAAATGCATAAGTATTTATTGAAAAAGAAAGTTTAAGTATAAATGTTTAAAAGCATAAATTGATTCTAATGGTATAAGTATTTATGGAAAGAAAGTTTAAAGCATAAATGTTTAATATATAAATGGATTTTAATTGTATAGTATGTATTATTTTGGTATATGCGAAAATGTTATTTTAATGAAAATGTACACTCAGCGGGCTCGTTTGCTTCGCTCTTTTTCCATATGTTTCAACAAATATTTTCGGGACTGGTGGTGCATCGGTGAGTACCCTCTGTGCGATGGTCAGTATCGAGGAGGCAGCGCATGTATTGCATTAAGTAATTTGCATATTGTATATGTGAATATTTTGTCATGTTTTTTTTTGATAAAATTATGCATGGAATTGAAGAAGGTTTAAATGTTTTGATGATTTGAAAGAAATAATGTATATATATGTATTGTGTTTGATTGGGTTGTGGGCCAGTCTAATATGGAAGTTGATGAATTGAAGTTTGAAGTGTTTTAAATGTTTTCATCAGGTTTTGTAAATTTGGGAAAGTCAGAAAAGCAGAGGAAACTACGGCGATTTTTGAAAAAATCTAAGTGTTGGAAAGAAAGAAAAAAGAAATTTTTTTAGCACTTAGCTTAGCATTATTTTTAAGATGTGAAGAATTGTAAGGGGTTCGCTCCACGGATTTTAGTATGGTTTAAGGAAAAGTTTCTATATCTGTTGGAGTGCGGGAGTCCCGAGGTTCATGAGGTTAATCGGGTCAGGGATCCTTCAACATGGTATGGACGAGTTTTGAAAATGTTATAAGATTTGAAAATTTTATTTTATATGATTGTTTTTGTTTCTTTTAAGATTTCATAAAAATAATAATAATAATAATAATTATGTGATTTAAAATCATATATGCATTACGCGACATATTAATTTTAATTCCGCGAGAAAAATCGTCGTCGAGGCCGACCACCCGCGGGAGAGCTCACGAGGCGTAGTACCACCACCCGGGGAACATGTTGATGAGTGGCGTATGTTCCTCCCACCGCATGACTCTGACTAGGGCCGCCCACCATACCAAAGGTCGTAGGAGGGACGAATGCCTTTAGAATAGGATGAAACAGTGTTAAGCCCAGCAACATTTAATCGGCCGAGTGAGCCGACGGTGTCCATTGAGGGTAAGGAAATTAGAGGCAGAAATTATGTGATATAGGAGATCTGGAAAGGCATGGTCGTGGATAGAGGTAATGAGATGGTTAATTGAAAATGCATGGGTTTAATTTAGTAGAAATCCAATGACATTAAGTGGTGTTAATTGTAATTGTTGAAAATGGAAGAAATTGAAGACATAATGATGAATGTGTAACAGGTAGAGTTTTGCCACCTAGGAAAGTATGGAAAGTTGATTGTTCTGGCTTGAGTGATTGTGGAGGCTAGGAGTTTTGGCGGACTTGATATTATTAGATATCCATGACTTTGATGTTATATTAGGCATGGATTTACTATCTAGACATCATCTTTACAAAGTTGTTATAGGAAAGAGGTTAGGTTCTATAAACCAGGAAGGCAGAGGTTGTTTTATGTGGGTTACGGAAATACTACCTACCCGATAATATAGGCAGTTATGTGGGCTAGTAAAATACTTGAAAGTTATATAAAGGTACCTAGCTTATGCTATTGAGGTGTGGATAATGGTAGTCGAATGGAAGATATTCTGATAGTCAAACTCCCGGATGTATTTCAGGAGGATCTTCTAGGTATATATAAAAAAATATATATATATATATATAACATATATATATATATATATATATATATATATATATATATATATAGTAATTTTTAGATTGAAATGACCCCTAGGAGCCAGAGCCAATTGCTAAGGCACCTTATATGATGGCTCACCCCAAAGTTGAAAGAATTGAAAGAATTGAAAGTATAAATGGATGAGCTTGTGAGTAAAGAGGGTTTGTTAAGTAGTACTTAAGCGCTTGGGAGTGCGGGTTCTTATTTATAAAAAAATGATGATGAAAGTTTAAGATCATTATATTGATTTCGGAGAGTTGAATAAAGTGAAAATCTGCAATCAACACCCATTTACACGGATTGATGATCTTTTGATCAATTACGAGGGGAGCGAGGGTATTTTGAAAGTGGATCTAAGCTCGGGTTACCATCGATTTAAAGATTAGGTCGAGAGTGTTCCTAGCAATGACTTTGAAAACACGGTATAGGCATTATGAGTTTTTAGTCATGCTAGTTGGACTAACTTATATTCAGCCGCTTTTATGGATCTTATGAATAGGATCTTTCAGCCTTATTTAGATCAGTTTGTTATAGTATTCATTGATGACATTTTAATCTATTTAAGCGGTAGCTGAGAAGATCATGAGGGCATAAGTAAATTCTATTTACTTAGTATGCCAAACTTAATAAATTCTAGTTACGGTTCCAGACGGTGTTGCCTTTCTAAGGCATGTGATTTCGATGAAGGGGTTTACATTGATCCTCAAAGATTGAGAAAATTGTGAAGCGGAAACCACCCACGAATGTAACGAGAATACAAAGTTTTCTAGGTTTAAGCGAGGAGTATTATCGGAAGGTTGTTAGAGTTTCAAAGTTAGCGGATCCTTTGACTAAATTGACAAGGAAAGATGAAAAGTTTGTATGGTAAGAGACATGTCAGAAAAGATTCGATGAACTAAAAAGGAATTTGACCTTAGCCCTAGTTCTTACAATTCCGTCAGGGCAAGAAGGATATACATTATATTGTGATGCTTCTAGGCAGAGCTTAGGGGGTGTGTTAATGCAACATGAAAATGTGATAGCATATGATTTAAGGCAATTGAAAAAGCATGAAGCGAATTATCGAGACATAACCTAGAGTTGGTTGTTGTAGTCTTTGCTCTCTACGTATATGGAGGCATTCTTGATATGGGTTGCATGTAAAATTTTCTGGATCTGCAAGAACATGTAATATTCACATAGAAAAGTTAAATGAGGCAGGAGGAATGGGTTGGGCACTCATTAAGGATTATGAGTGCATTATTGAGTACCATCCGGGAAAAGCTAATGATGCTCTCAGTAGGAAACCTACTGGTTCCATATCTCACCTAAAGGTTGTATACCTCCCTAGACTTATGGAATTGAGGTATTTAGGTGTGAGACTAGAGTTGCCAGAGGAATGTTAGACTTTACTAGCTACATTTTATGTTAGTCTGTGCTAATAGACAAGATAAAAGGGAGCTATAGACTCAAGATACGATCATGATTAAATTGAAAAGGGAAGCTGAGTCTGGGCAGTTAAAAAGATTTTTAGTACGGGCAGATGGTATAGTGATGATAGGTCACAGGTTATGTGTACTAGATGTGGGAAGATTAAAGAAATAAATTATGGAAGAGGCTCACTTTTCTGCATATGCGATGCATCAGGGAAACACTAAAATGTATCATACCCTAAGGGAATACTAAGGTGGACGGGTATAAAAGAAAGTGTTGGGAATTTATTCCAAATGATACATTTGTTAAAAGTTAGGTTGAGCATCAAGATTTACGGGGTTCTTATAGTCTGCAGATCCCTCGGTGGAAATGGGAGAGAGAATCATGATGGATTTTTTTACTTCCACTTTGCAGGAGTGGTTATGGCTGATATAGTTGATTGTGGATAGATTAATGAAATCCAGTCAATTTCCTATGGAAAAATAGTGACTTAGTTGAAGTTGGTGAGTTGTATATAAAAGAGATTGTACGACTTCACGGATGTTAATCCCCGAAAGAGCCATACGAGACATTGGAAGTTATGCTCAAGGCTTGTGTGTTAGAGTTTAAAGGAAGTTAGGAAAGACATTTCTCATTATGGAGTTTCCTACAATAATAGTTATCATGCAAGCATTGAAATGGCGCCTTATGATGCCTTATGGAAGAAGTGTAGGACTCCATTATGTTGGGATGAGGAAAGGGAGAGAAAATTTTAGGTTCATAAATTGTTCAGGCTACAACAGATAATGTTAAAGTTATCAGTGATAGATTAAAGATAGCTCAAGATTGATAGAAAAGTTATGTTGATAACTTGAGGAGAGATTTGGAATTTTAGGTGGGGGATCGAGGTATTTATGAGGATATCACCACAGGAAGAGGTGTTGATGTCGAGGAAAGAAAGAAGTTAAGTCCTCTCTATATGGGACTTTATGAAATTATGGAAATAATTGGAGAGGTAGCGTCTTAGTTGAGGTTTTTGGAATTGGCGAGAATACATGACATATTTTACATTCTATGCTTGAAAGTATATGTGATTCTTCACATGTGTTAAGAGATCAACGGTTGAATTGAAAGAAGGTTGGCATTATGAAGAAAGACCGGTTAAAATTGTTGATCGAAATGATTAGGTTCTTTGAAACAAAGTGATTCCTTTAGTAAAGGTGTTTTGGATGAATCACGGTAGAGAGGAAGCAACATGAGAATTTAAATTTCGAGGACGAAATTTTTATAAGAGGTGGTGTAAGAGCCCCAGCACTTGTGAATGTTATAATAGTAGTTATTGAACTGATTTGAGATGTCTAATGATAGAAGCGAGTGGATTAAATTTAGAACGCTCTGGACATATTGGGCATGAAGTGAAGTGCAGGTATAGCAAGTTGCCTAATGAATAGTGATTTTTCTTATTTTATCGGGATGGAGGGTTGCAAAGGGATTTTTAAGAAAATTTCAGTTATATGACTTTAGGCGATATTTAGAAGATAATGGGAGATTTAAGTGAATAGTGATTTGGAATTTGAAATTTGGAGCTGCGCTGTAAATTTTCGGAGGTGGTAGAAAATACGAAAGGTCTGGAATAAATCATAAAGACTAACGAAACTGAAATAAGGTGAAAGCGGAGTCCGTTCGGATAGTTTCCGGGTGATTGAGCGTAATTCGGGTAATAATACGCTATTGTCGGGATTCTGTTTTAATGATTTTAAATCCGATTTCGGTGATTTGAGCACAGGAAATTCTTGTGAAATTTAGTTAAAATATTTTATGTTCAAATTTAAATATAGACGACCATAGAATATTTTGACACTATAATTGATATAAGCGGTAAAAGGCGAGCGAGATAAAATGCTATAATGGAGATATTTAATTGTACTAGCCAATCAAAATCTTTCTTAATGGCTAAGTTATAGTTTAAATAATGGGTAAATAGCTTGGTCTCATGGGAATGGACCAATGAAAGCGGATAAAAGAGTAATTCCACTTTAAACCAACCAATGATATTTTTACTTAAGGGCACTTTTGGAATAATATTTTAAAGTCTAAAATTTGGGGATTTAAGTGCTCAAGGGGATCACGTAGGAGAGGAAAGAAAGGAGAAAAGAGAGAAAGAAAGGAAGAAAGGAGAAAGAGGAAGAGAGAGAAAGGAGAAATCCAAGTTGGGAGGGTGAGTTTTCTTTGTTTTTCAAGCTTTCAAGTGAGTCTTCAAGTGGTAATCAAGGAGAGGAGCCAAGGAACTCCAAGAAACAAGTAAGTTTCATGGTGGGGAAAGTTAGGTTTGATTGTTTTCATGTTTAATGTCTTAAATTCTGGTATGGATATTAAATTGATGGTATTTAAGGTTTAATGGTGCTGAATTTAATATCAATTGAAAGCCATGGTTTAGGTTGGGGTTTTGACAAAATCAAGTGACTAAGGGTTAGGGTTTGATGTGAATTGTGTGTGATATGTTGAAATGGGTATAATGCATCAGATTTAAGTGTTTAGAGGAAATAAAAATGGAAGAGAAAACACATTTTGGTCAATTTGGGCAGCAGTCTCGGTACAGGAAATGTCCTGTTTTCTGTTTTGACCAGTTTTGGTATTTTGGCCATAACTTGCCTAATTTGATCCGACGTGAGTGATTCAAGCAGTTGAATAAAAATAGACTTCAAGGAGAACAAAACTTAAGAAGTAAGTATTGTCAAATTCTGATTCTATGTAGCTCAAAAATTCACTCAAAGCAGGACCATGTGCAAGCCAAATTCTGGTTCAGTTTTTGAACATAGATTAGCCGGTTGTTTTGGACGTAACTTGAGTTTCAGTGCTCTGAATTGGATGATTCCAAATAGAGAAGAACCCTTAGCACCTAGACAAAACGAGTATAAAGAACCACGAATATTAAATATGAAGTTAAGACCTGGAAAAAAATATTATGTCAACAGTCCCTAGTGTAAAATTGGTAAATTGACCAGTTTGGCATGAAAATGCCATCACTTGAATTTGGAAGAGTCAATTGAATGATTCCACTTCTAAGTAAAGTAAAATTCATAAAGGAACAAGAAAGATGATTTGAATGGATGACATTAAGGTCATTTTGTAAAGAAAGGTAATTTGGTCTTTCCTGATTATGTTTTTTGGCATGGTTAAATGGGATTTAAGAATGTGATGTGGTTGGGTGAAAATAATGTATGGACGCCAGCCAGTTATGGTTTCTTGGAAAAAGGTGAACAAGGACTATCGGAATGGAACGGGAACTCACGGAAAATAAAGTGGGATTAGCGTGTGAACAGTGAGTGAAAATGATATTTTGAAAAAAATGAGTTTTTAAAAGTGAATGGTTTTAATGTTAAGCTGGAAAGTTTAATAGAAATGTTTATGTGTACATGTTAAGGCATATGGAAAATGTTTTATCTTTGCATCAATATATATATTTATATGTATGCATATGATATGTTAAGTGAAAGTTTTAAAATGTGAAGAATGCATGTGTTTTAATGATAAAGGAAAGTGATATAAATGTATTTATACATGTATATGAAATATGTATATTACGTTAAAGTATTATGAAAGTTTTGGCATGTGTAAAGAATGGCTATGTGTTTTAATGATCAAGTAAAGGGATTTAAATGTGTTTACAAATGTATTTGAAGAAATGTTTTATCGATGTTACCCTAAACTTCTATGACTGTTATGACTGAGTATCGCCGGGCACTTTAAGCGCAAGGATTTAGAGGGTAAAGCTAGGTTACTAAATCGTAGGAGTGGGAAATAGGTGTCTAGAGTAATATCCTTACACGTGATAAAGTGTTATGACTGAACTCCTATGCAAAGCGCAGGAGTTTCTCCAAGAAATAGTGGTTATGACCGGAATGTGACTCCGTCCTCACCGCGCACCCGAAACCGTTTCCTGTGTTTATTCCCCGGGTTCCATCGTAAAGAATGAAAGAGAAATAAAGGAAGAAAGGTTATGCATAAATGCTTCAAGCATAAATGAATTTTAAATGCATAAGTATCTATTGAAAGAAAGTTTACGGCATAAATGCTTAAAGCATAAATGGATTTTAAATGCATAAGTATTTATTGAAAGAAAGTTTAAAGTATAAATGTTTAAAGCATAAATTGATTCTAATGGTATAAGTATTTATGGAAAGAAAGTTTAAAGCATAAATGTTTAATATATAAATGGGATTTTTAATTGTATAAGTATGTATTATTTGGTGCTAAAATTTAAAATGTTATTTTAATGAAAATGTACACTCACTCGGGCCTCGTTTAGCTCACTTTTCCATATGTTCAACAAATATTTTCAGACCCCGAGACGTGCATCTAAGAGAGTAATCTCCCAGGCAAAGTGAGTCGAAGCACGAGGAGACGACGATGACTGCATTGAAAATAATTGCGATATTGTATATGTGAATATTTTGTCATGTTTTGATAAAATTATGCATGGAATTGAAGAAGGTTTAAATGTTTTGATGATTTGAAAGAAATAAATGTATATATATATATATATATTGTGTTTGATTGGGTTGTGGACGAGGAGTCCTAATATGGAAGTTGATGAATTGAAGTTTAGAAGTGTTTTTAAATGTTTTCACTGCCTTTTGTAAATTTGGGAAAGTCCAAACAGAGTCTCCGCCATTTTCCTAAAAATCTAAGTGTTTAGAAAGAAAAGAAAAGAAATTTTTAGCACTTCGCTTCCGCATTATTTTTAAAAGAGTGAAGAATTGTATGGGTTCGCCTCCACTGATTTTAATCTATATGGTTTTAAGGAAAAGTTTCATATCTCTGGCTGAGTGCTCGAGGTCCCCTGCTCTAAGGAGGTTAATCCGGGTCGGGATCCTTCATTCATGGTCAGGAATAGTAAACTCTTCCTTATTTTCTTGCACATGGTGAGATTCAACTCCCTGTTCAACATCTTCTTCCTTGGCTTCATCTTCCTCAACTAGGGCAACCACTTTCTAGTGAGGACATTCAAAAGATATAGTCTTGAATCCTTGACACTTAAAACACTTCTTTGACTTAGAAGACTAATTTTATCGAAACTTATGCACTTTACTTTACTTGAAGTTTGGGGTTTTAGCATCACTAAGATTTAGAAGTCTAACTTTGCAAACCCTTCTTAGCCACACTCATAGCTGTTGTAGAACTTCTATAATTGTTTAGAGTTTTAACCTTCAAAGCAAGTGACACATCTTAAAGAGTGTTATATGGGCATATAAATGATTCTAGCAATATCAAATCTCATACCAGCAAGATAAAGGCTATGAATTGTTTTTTAGCCTCTCTAAAGTCTCTCATAATAATCATCAAGTTTTCAAATTCTGCGACGCCCTTAAAAACCGGGGGTCTGTTGATCAACCATCAACCCGTGGAAGACTTGTGGATATCATGTGACCCAATACCACACCTTTTTGTCTCAATTACCAAGACCCATCATTTTACAAAACGGACAGAGTCCTTGTGGATATTGTGTGACCCGATACCATATCGTACATCCCATTCCCTAAGATCCATCATTTTACAAAACCGGGCAAAGCCCTCTTTGTGTTAGGAGCTCTTCCGAAAACCATAACGTATAATGTACAGTACTGCAAGAAAACAACATCAGGCAGCTGTCTCAAGTTCGCCTAGGTGAAGCTTCTCTTCGCCTAGGAGAGGCAGAAGCTCACCTGTAGGGCTGCCCTCGGGTTCGCTAAGGCGAAGCCTACCTTTGCCTAAGGGAACTGCTTCGCCTGGGAGAAGCTCACCTTCGCCCATGCAAGGCAGAGCCTAAAATTTGGACAAGTGCAACACAAAATTTTATAGGAGTTCCATTTTCATAACTTTTTACATAATATTACATGCCAACATTCATTTACTATAAAAATAAATGTTACAAAACAATTACATAAGTAATTATAAAGCCACAATCCGATTTTCTTTACCCTTATGCCCCGATAAGAATCGCCCATCTAAGACTGGTCCCGCACCCCGAAATGTTATCCCCATCGGGCGTTTCACGCCCAAGAGTAATTCCTACGCAGGCTACTTCCTCCTAAGTACACATGCAATGCTTACACTTACCAATTTCATTCACTATCACAATTCCAAACAAGATATGCAATCCTAGATTGAATCTCCTGGCATGTCATGCCATGAAATGAGACGAGACCCACTATTAAGGCACCATGCCCGAGTCTTTACCGACTCCCATCATACCCGAGTCTTTACCGACTCCTACCACACAATGCGATGCCCATGTGTGATAAATCGTAATAGATGGATTACATCTAATGATCAGTTTCAAACAAAATTCATTTGTTTATAAACTAAAAGGTTTTTGGATGTTACACCTCAAATGATCATTTCATTTACAAAACCATGTGTCTTTTGTGGTTCGGGGTCTTACCGCAGGCTCCACATGTCTTCCAACACTTTTTAGACTTTCACTATTGGAGTGTCTAAACCAGTCAAAGTCTTTCACCCGAGGGAGTATCTAACCCTTTTTTCTATTACCCAACACAAGTTTTTATCATTTTATTCAATACAGTAAAACTTTGCTGACTTCTACCCAACAGATCGCTCTTCTCCACTCATCAATCACCAATTGTGGTGTTGATCTCAACCATGCACTCACACCCATGAAATGCGATATTCCCATGCATATGCAATGTAGTGTATACCATTGCATGTCAATGCCATGCCACATATGTGATGAATGCCATATGGACAATTTATCTCATGCATTTAACTACATCACGGGATACCATTATATTACATGCATATAATTTCCAATTAAACACTCATAACAATGTTAATACATTAGTAGACACATATTAACATTCATCAACCAAACAACAAGCATGCTATCACATATCAAGCAACTACAAACTTAATCCTCAAGGAAAAATGTGGCATATGTCGGCTTCACAACAATCGCTTCACGCCTCCTAACTAGGGCTCACCGGCCCAAACAGGCCCTTAACTTCTCAGATTATTCTTTTTAATCCCAAGCAGTTTCTAAACACTTTTTTGGGACATATTACACACAATCACAAAACATTTTACACAACCGGCCACAACCGGGACACAAAACGACATTTAAAGTCGTTTTAACACAACCAAATTGTCCTCAAGAGCAAGGATTTCAGCCAAACAGCTCCTAAACCATGCTTTGAGCATGCCATGGACACTTCACAAATTGGGCCATGAAACCGGCCACAAACAAGCCATAAAAAGGCTTTAAAACAGTTCCTAAATCAACGAAACAGGGCCTTAGGACCTCTACACCACATTTTCCCTAAAATTTGCCCTTTAGGGTGGAAATAAACCAGAGTAGGAAAAATCCCTACCTCTTGAAGCGTAGTAGCATGGGTAGGAAGCCTCCCTAGCCTGAAATCCTTAATTTCCCGAAATCTCCTCATTTGGATCTCTAGTGAAATCCTTCATTTTTGGTATGTACGCGTAGCCCTCGTCGAGTAGATGAACTTCACTCGCTCCGACGAATTCACCGCTTAACCCGAGGATCAAAGAAAGAAGCTTGGACTCTTTCTTCATCTTCCTCTCCCTCCCCCTCATGTAAAAACCAAGAAAATGGTGATCTTTTCCTTTGTTCCACAAGCCCCTCACTTATGTTTAAGTGGGTGTCTCATGTCACGCCACGTGTTCGGGACTGGTTCGGGTTCGTTTCTACCCCGAAACGATTTATTTCATCCCGATTTAAGTTCAATTTATTTTAAATGAACTTTACTTAATTTATTTTTCACTTTCAATATTTTTCTTAAAATCCCGTTTTTGGAGTCCACCAAGCACATAAAGCCCCGAGAATCGTGAAAATTCGACTGTCTTGGAATTCAACAAAATTCGTTTGGGTAACTAGATTTCGTGAGATGAATCTAACGGTTAGTTCTATTTCGTCATTCGAGATTTAGAAAAATTCCATGTTTGCAACCTATACTGAACGATAATTTTCCGTTTTGCCCTTTTTCAGAAAAATTCAAATGTACCCGAAGTTTACCCTTCCCTTAACAAAATCTCATCCCTGAAATTCACACACACATACACATTCAGTCACATGCATATGCAACAGTCATTTAATCACCAAATGACTAAAAACATACCTTCATCCTCAAACAAGAAAGGATAATTGGCACACACAGTGTCTTCGCCATCCTATGTTGCCTTCTCCACTCCTCGATGCTTCCACAACACCTTCACTAGCCTCATGGTCTTGCCTCGCAAAACCTTGATCCCGACTATCCATGATACGTATCGATCCCTCCTTGAATGTTCCATCCACATCAATAATAAGCTCGCCCTAATCCACTACATGAGTCGAATTTGGAGTGTACTTCTGGAGCATGGAGACATGGAATTTATGAATACTGATAAGCTGGCAGAAGCCCACCGATAAGCAACTCCAGACGACTCCTCTCGAAAGGCACCTCGTGGCCCAATATACCTCGTGATGCTTTCCCCGCTACCAAACCCGACCACTCTCTATTAGGCATCACCTTCAAGAAAACATGATCACCCACCTCAAACTCTAGAGGTCGCCGCCATCTCGCCTGCGATGCACATTCTTAGTCGGCCCCGAGCCATGAGAAGATGCTTCCGTATGAAATCCACCTTCTCAAAGGTGTCTTTAACTAAGTTCGGACTTGTGGTGGGTCTCTCTCCCACCTTCGTCCAACAAACCGAAGATCGACAAGGCTTCCTATATAATGCCTCATAGGGTGCCATTTGTATGCTCACCTGATAACTATTATTGTAGGCGAATTCCACTAAGGGTAAATGCTTTCCCAAATTTATCCTCGAGATCAAGGCGACGCCCGTAGCATGTCCTCTAACGCCCGGATGGTCCGACCGACGTCCGCCTAGGATGAAAAGTTGCTGACACTCAACCGCGGTCCCCAGCGACTCGTTGGAAACTCTCCAAAAAATGAGTCGTAAACCTGGGATCCCGATCCTATACTATGGATATCACCCATGCAACCTGACACCACGATGTACAACCCCGTAGAATTCCCACTAGAGTAACATCCGCGACAACCAAAAAGTGTGTCGAGTTAGTAAGCTAGTCCATCATCTAATAATCACACATGCTCTCAATGGAGCAGCCAGGCAAAGTGAGGGTCACAAAAATCCATCATGATACGCTCCCTATCACTCTGCAACTACTTCCAAGGGACGGAGTAACCTGGCCACCTCGGTGCTCACCTCTTTACCTACTAACATGTGAGACATCGACGAACAAAATCCCCACCCTAGTAATACTGGCGACAAAGATCATGGTACATTTTCGTGCCACCTGGATGCACAACAAAATAAGAGCAATGGAACCCCCTGAGATCCCCCCTCTCGACCGCCGACTATGAACCACCGTCTGGTCCTATACCCGAAGACTACCATATGTGTGAATGGCATAGCCTTTGTCACCTGCATCCGACCGTACTCGATCCCCGATGGACAGTATCTCTATGTCCTATCCCTAGGACTCGATCACTTTGCTCAGTAGGGAAGGAAGCCACTAAACTCCCTAAAGTACCCTAAGCCTGGTCCCTTTAGCTGTACCAACCTGGTCCCATAGCCTGCATCTACCACTGGGAAGCCATACCAGCCAACACTTCAGACTTCACTCGAGTGCATCAACCACCACATTTTTCTTACTGGGATGGTAATGCAAAGGAATTCCCATAGTCCTCCGTATACTCCATCCACCCGTGTTGTCTCACGTTAAGGTCTCACAGGAAATGTATCGACTCTCGTGGGTCCTGAAACTCTTGAACTGCTCATCATATAGATAGTGGCACCAAGCCTTTAAGGAAAAGACAATGGCCTTCAACTCCATGTCATGTGTAGGGTAACCCTGCTTATGGTTCTTTAATTGCCGAGAATCGTAAGCCACTACCCTCCCGGACTACAGCAAAACACATCCAAGTCAATCCTTAGAGGCATCACAATACACTATGTACCTTTCTCCCCTCTTTGGAACTATCAGAATAGGAGTTGAAGTAAGCCTCCTCTTTAATTCCTGGAATGCCCTCTCTCACAAGTCATTCCACTCAAACTTGACCTCCTTCTATGTCAATCTCGTTACAGGTGTAGCTAATCTGGAGAAGTCCTCAATGAACCTCCTATAATACCTTGCAAATCCCAATAAAATACGTATCTCGAAGATTGACTTTGGTCTCTCCTAGCTCATAATTGCCTCAATCGTCTCCGAGTCAACAGATACACCCAAATCTGATACCACATGCCCCAAGAATTTCAACTTAGTAAGCCAAAATTCACACTTACTGAATTTGGCATACAAATGATGGCCTCTCAAAACTTGGAGCACAATCCTCAAATGACCCTCATGCTCCTCCTTAGACTCGAGTGATCAGCATGTCATCAACGTAAGACCATGACGAACTCGATCTAGATGGTTGGAATACCTTATGCATGAGATCCATGAATGCCTTGAGCATTCAGAACTGGAAGTTGGGCATTACCGTGAACTCAAATGCCCATAATTGTGGATATCCGCCTCCCAACCTCAACCAATGGTAACCGCTGAGATCTATCTTTGAATAAAACCCACGCCTCCTACTAATCAAATAAGTCATCAATCCTTGGAAAAGGGTACCTATTCTTGATAGTAACCCTATTCAACTGGTTGTAGTCTATGCATGGCCGAAGGGTCTTGTCCTTCTTCTTGGGAAACAGCACCGCAATGCCCCAAGGTGAAGTGTTGAGTCTAATAAAACCTCTGTCTAACAATTCTTGTAATTGGACTTTGAGTTCCTGCAACTCATCAGGTGCTATTATATTCGGAGTCATAGAAATAGGTGATGTACCAAGGTGCAACTCAATAGTGAAGTCTACATCCCTATGCAGAGGTAATCTCGGTAGTTCGTCAAGAAAAACATCCTCATACTCACAAACCGCCCGAGGTAGACCCAACTCATGTCTCGCCTCTTCTTCTAGGGTAAGGATTGCCAACCAACCCATCAACTGCCCATGCCATCTAGAGTCGTACACGGCTTAGGGTAAATCATCGTGCTTATCCCCCTGAAACATAACACAAACATCATCTAGTGTGTAGGCAATAACCCTCATTCGATCACAATCAACGATGACTCAATGTGTCGTCAACCAGTCCATCCCAAGGATGACATCAAACTCCGACATGTCCACGAATTCTAAGGTACACAAAGGAGTGGAACTCTAAGATCTCTAACTCACATCCCCGACATATTTGATCAACGTTCACCCTAGTTCCTAGGGGAGAACTCACATGCAACAACTCTTCTAAGGTTTAAACCTCTAAGCCCAAATCTTTCACACATGATGCAAACGAATAAAAAGAACTAGACGTGACTGTAATCAAAAACACTTTTGCCCATAAGCGAGATAGTAGAAATGTACCCTGAATGATCGATTGATCTATAAGATTAACTTGAGGTGTGATGGAGTAGACATGCCCCTAGGTCCCTGAAGTCCCGGCTTATGAGCCCCGCCTTGACTCGACTCCGTACCCCAAACCCATCCTACTAATTCTGCGGAAGGCAGGGCCCATACGCAGCCTTGGGATCGGAGCACTGGGTTCCCCTAGCCAATGGTCGGGTAGGGAGGAACAAACTGAGTTTGTGCACGTCCCACTGATGACTGGGACTAGGGTGTCCCATAACTCTAGGATCCCTACCCTAGAGGACAATCTCGTCTCATGTGTCCAGGTTGGTGCAATGGAAACATGTCCTCTGTCGTGGCTAGCTAGTAACCTTGAAGTGTCTCTCATCTTGGGATGACTAACCCAGATAACCACGACCCTGTCCCTAAAACCCTTACGGAGTAGAAGTCCTCCGCTTCTTCCCTGAGCTAGAATAAGAAGGCTCACTCTCCCTCATCTTATCTTTAACACCCGTATCCCAAATGCTTCGTGCGTCATCCACCTCCCTCTTAATGACCATAGTTGTCTTGACCATCAAGTCCATGTCTTGTAGGAGGAGTCCCACAATTTTACCCCAGATGGACAATTTCAGACCATCCTCGAACTTTCTCACTTTGGCCATGTTTGTAATACATAGTCCTCTAAGTGAACGGCTGACTTCGTGAACTTAGCCACGTATTCGAGCACTAATAATATTCCTTGCTCTCGATTCCTAGAACTCGAGCTTCTTCATGTCAAGTAGATGTCGAACATTTGCCCATGAAGAGCTCACTTAACTTTTCCATGTCATTGCCTCCAAGTTCCTTTTTGAGTATTGACCCATCCTACCATGATTGGATTCACCTCTAGCCGGAACGTAGCTAGCCTCTTATCCTCAGGGTGCATCAAAGGCTATGATATCTTAATAGCCTCTAAGATCTGGCTGACTTGTCTGAACAAACAACTCGGCCTTCCATCCCTGGCCCCCTTAAAGGTTGGAGGATGATACTGTCTGAACCCCGGGAGGTTACTCGACCGGCCCACAGCCACTAGCCTATGCAATGCCGGTAGCCAACACTGCCATGCAATGGTAGCAGTCGCAACACCAAAAGCCTCCATGAAGGTTCATCGTCAAGGCCTGCAGTGGTCGGGTTGTTGCCCAGCCACCGCCACCGCCGACGCTCTATTCCTCTAGGGATCAGCCACCCACATATGTCAAATAGCAATTAAGTCTTACACAATATACCAAAGAAATAGGGATCAAGTATAAACTTTGAGATTGCTCTCTTTATCTAACTAATAGTGCATGTGCCAACTACTAATAGACCTCAACATCCTGAACTATCTCGTTTGTTCTTTTCCCAAACCCCTAAGATTATCTTATAACTAAATACTCTTTTTTCAGCATACACCCTTGCCATGTATATATTTCACACAACACATAGAACACAATCATGTTGAATATTAAAGCAAGAAACATGAAATGCATAATGAATGCAATGGTCTGTGACTCCATGCCCATCAAGCCCCAGGTAATCGTGATACCCAGGCTCATATCACCAGACTCCTTAAAATCGGGGGTCCGTTCATCAACCATCAACTCGATACAACACCTTTGTGTCCCATTTACCGGGGACCCATCATTTTACAAACTGGATAGAGTCTTTATGGATATCGTGTGACTCGATACCACATTGTTCGTCGTATTCACCGGATAGAGCCCTCTTCGTGCTAAGAGCTCTTTCGAAACCATCTTGTATAATGTACAATACTATAGGAAAAGAACATCAAGCAGATTGTCCTAGGTTTGCCAAGGCGAGGCAGAAGATCACTTGTAGGGTTGCCTCGGGTTTGCTGTTACGAAGCCCAATCAGCCAGCGAACTGGCTTCACCTAGGGCTGAATCGCTTCACCTAGGCGAATCGCCTATCATAGGATAGCTCAAAATTGACTGGCAACATGCACAAGCAAGAACATTTTCCAATCTTTTATATGATGATTATACAGTCATTCATTTATTGCTGCATGGGCCAGCTACAAAACTAGATTATATATACTTATAAGCCAAGGTCCCATTTTTATCCTTATGGCCCTTGATGAGAGTCACCCATCAAAAATAGAACTCAAGATCTGAAATGTTATCCCTTATAGGGTGAGCCATGCCTAGTAGAGTAATTCCTATAGAGGCGCCTCTCCTCCTGGCGTACATGCAATGCTTTACACTTAACAATTTTCACATTCACATCACAATTCCAAGCAAGATATGCAATCTTAGATTGGAATTCTACATGTCATGCCATGAAATGAGATGAGACCCACTAATGCACCATGCTTCATGCTTAAGTCTTTACCGGCTCCCATCATACCCGAGTCTTTACCTACTCCTACTACACAATGCAATGCCCATGTGTGATAAATCGTAATTGATGGATTACATCCAATGATCATTTTCAAACAAAAGTAATTTATTTATAAACCAAAAGCTTTTTGGATGTTACACCTCAAATGATCATTTCAATTACAAAACCATGTGTCTTTTGTGGTTCGGGGTCTCACCGCAGGCTCCGCACGCTTCCAACACTTTTTGAACTTTCACTGTTGGAGTGTCTGAACCTATAACACCGAATTAGACCCTAGTAGTTTATGATATGTTTAAGGTATAGTATAAGTAAAATTTTCATTTTTCGGAAATTGGAGTATTAAGGGTAAATTGGTGATTTTCTAATTAAGGACCAAGCACATAAAACAAAAAGATTTATATGCTGTTAGAATGAATATATCTGAAGTTTTATTTACGCCTACCACACATGGTAATGCAATGCCCACGGTGATAAATTGTAATTGATGGATTACATCCAATGATCATTTTCAAACAAAAGTCATTTATTTATAAACCAAAATATTTTTGGATGTTACACCTCAAATGATCATTTCATTTACAAAACCATGTGTCTTTTGTGGAACTGGTCTCAACGTAGTTTTTAATTTTTTTCTAAATATACTTGACTTTCACCGTCGAGTGTTCAATCTAGAACACTTGGGAATTGTAATTCCTAGTGGTTTATGATATGTTTTAGGTATAATATAAGTAAAATTTTACCTTTTTCTGTAAATTAGAGTATTAAGGGTAATTGGTACTGCTAATTAAGGACCCAAGTGACATAAGATGAAAATATTATATGTTGGTTAATGAATGATGTCGATTAAATAATGAAAGATAAAGGACCAAATACAAATATGAATTAATCCAAAGAGGATAAGGCCAAACATGGCCTTAAGGATAATGAAAGCAAAATATCTCATTTTGGGGATTATCCATTTTAGGGCTAAAGGAGAGCTAAGGCGCGGTTTTGGGAGAGAAGCCATTCTAGGTTGCTTTTCTCCATTTATTCAAGGTTCTATTTGGCTCAAAGAAGTAGAGAATAAATCAAGGTATGGAATTCATAAGTTAGAACCTCATATTTGCTAAGATGGAACCTATATGTATGGATTTGTTGGTTAGGAAACTCTCCTAACTCTCTCTTTGCCTTTGTTTGGGTTAGAAGAACCCTATCTTTGTATAAAAGTGATTTTTGTTGGTTTTAGTTCAATTTTGTGGTTGGTTTTGGGTTTTGGGTTTTGGTTGAAAATTTTGGGTGAAAAGAGGCAAACCTGTAGAAATCCCAAGTGAGTACCAGTACTCAAAGTTGTTTTAGTCTAGAGGATATTGAGTATCAAGATCGAAAGTTAAACACCAAAGACTCAAAACCTATTGGGTCAAGAGGATATTGAGTAATCGGGTACTAAAGCCTATACCGGTACTCAAAGTTGTTTTTGGTCTAGAGGATGTTAAGTACGTATTGAAAGTTGAGTACCCTAATTACTTGCTGCTTTGGAGGTCCAGCACCCGCCCCGCAACCCTCTGCTTGCTGCTCTTCTCTCGTTAATTCACGAAAGGGTTGGGAGATGTATTAAAAGAGTATGAAAATGTCACACATAATTGTATGTCTGTTATAGCAAAATTGTTTCTGTCTTATTTGCTAAATGTGAGTAAGAAATCAAAATAACAAGCTCCGAAACAAATATAATTTCCTTATGCACGTCGAGACGTGATAGTGAATGAATAGAACGGTCCGGTTCTAAGGCGACGACACCCCCGCATCGCGCCACCCGGGACACCCTTACCACGCGCGCATGACTTCTAGTGCTTCGCACACCTCGCAGTGCTACGACACTTATGTTACGTGGGTAGACATGTATTGAGCTTCAGCACCTCTGTTCAGTACTATAAAGTTGGGTACCTATTGTGCTATGACCCTCTCATTCATTGTTACTGGTCTATACAGGTAAATATTTATATGATAAGAATATGAATAAGGAACAATAAGAAAGCATAAATAATCAGTTCTTGCTCTGCTCAGACAGGGATCTACGGGTAATTTCTCTCTCAGATAAGGTCTTTGTTCTGAACTCCTACGGGAGATATGAAAACCTGTTATGAGAATTATGTTATATGAAAACTTTGCTATAGAATTATGTTATACGTAAACTTTGACATATGCATTATGTTATATGTATCTTGTAATTGTAGACCACTTCAAGTGGTCATATATGTTATTTGTTTCCTACTAAGCTATAAGCTTAGCATGGGTGTTTCATCTGTGTAGGTACTGAAGAGGACATCTGAGACATTTCGCATACAACAGGGCCAACATAGCAATAAGAGTCCACGTGATGTAGGTTTTGATTTTTGGTTTTTAGAATGTAAATGTAAAAGTTTTTGTAATAGTGGAATTTATGAAAGTACAAGTAAATGGGACTCAAGAATATGTACAGGATAGTTTAAACACCATTATGGTGGTAGTTTTACAAGTTTTACTTCCTTATGGAAATTATATATGAAATGGGTCCAATCAATGAACCTAAAGTGTGTTGAGTTCCCGGCCCATGCCGCGCTTCTTTCGCCTTGGCAGGTATGACACTTCAAAACCGAGCTACCTAAACTGTACCCATAACAGCCATAAAACGGCTTAAAATGTAGCCTTAAATCATCCAAACAAGGCCTTAGGACCTTTACACCACATTTTCCCTAAAATCAGCCCCTTAGGGTGGAAATAAACTAGAGTAGGAAGAATCCCTACCTCTTGAAGCGTAGTAGCATAGATAGGAAGCCTCCCAAGCCCAAAATCCTTTATTTCCCAAAATCTCCTCATTTGTATCTTCAGTGAAATCCTTCATTTTTGGTATGTGCGCATAGCCCTCGTCGAGTAGATGAACTTTCACTCTGTTTGACGACCTCGACCTGGGAGAACCCAGACCAAAGAAAGAAGCATGGACTCTTCTTCCTCTTCCTCTCCCTCTTCTCACGTAAAATCGGGAAATGGAGATCTTTTCCTTTGTCCCACAAACCCCTTTAAGTGGGTGGCTCACGTCGCGCCACGTGTCTATTACTGGTCCAGATCCGTTTTTGCCCCAAAACAATTTATTTCATCATGGTTTAATTTCAATTTATTTTAAATGAACTTTACTTAATTTATTTTCTACTTTCGAGATTTTTCTTAAAATCCTGTTTTTGAGTCCACCAAGCACCCGATGCCCCGAAAATCGTGAAAATCCAATTATCTCGGAATTCAACGATATTCGTCTAGGTAACTAGATTTTTTGAGATGAATCCAACGGTGAGGTCCGTTTTATTATTTGAGATCTAGAAAAATTCCAGGTTTGCAACCTGTATTGTCGTGACAATTTACCGTTTTGTAATTTTTCGATAAAATTCAAATTTACCCGGGTTTTACAAATTCAATCGAATACTCCTCCACACTCAAATCTCGTTTCTCAAAGTTTCTAAATTTAGGTAGATTCAAGGAGAAGTTGTAAATGGAAGATACTTCCTTTTTAGTTATTTCTTCATCTTTTCCCAAGTTTTGATCATCTTTTAACCATCTCTTCAAGTTTTCCCAACAAAAAGAAGCTTTCTTAAGCATCTTGATAAGCCACCAACTTCACATTTTTGTGCTCAGGGGGAGCACAATACTCAAAGACACGTTCCACTATATTAAGTCAATCCAAGAAGTCATAAACATGTTTTTTTCCTTCAAATTCTGGAATATCAAGTCTTGGATTGAATCTTGAGCCTTCATCATAATTACCGTGCGTCTCATAGTAATTGCTTCGTACTTATTCATATGCTGAATTCTATTCCCAAGCGTAGGAATTAAGGTTGTCTAGCATTGTAATACTGTGGGAATCCACAGGTCATCTCCACAGGGAGTGGTCTAAATCTGTTGATCCGTAGGAGCTATTCTCCTCAAAAAGTGTAAATTAAAAGGGAATTATGGGGCTGTGTTGTTTGATTGAATGATTGATTGCTTTGAATATTTTAAAATAGAAAGATGATTGTCGGGATTTTAGGGTTCCACTAATTTCTCGATCAGGCCGTAACTCCCACCTCTTATTTTACAAACTCATCTAAAGGCCATTGGATATTCGATGGAAGATTTATCCTTAAATGCTCTTTTGAAAAGAAAGATGATTGAATGATGTTAGTCACTTATTCCCAATTAATTCAGTCTCTTAGCTTGCATTTGTAATCAAGCACACAAAATGGACGTCTCGTTCACATGTTGTCAAGAGGATGCTCAACTAAGGTTTTTAATAGTGTTTGCACAAGCAATTAACATCGCACAATCCATTGAGGTTCAAGAGAGGAATTGAGGGAATTACCGTGATCATGGTGAGTTTCCACCATGGAATCCCAGCAAAGAAGTTTAGAACTCCATGGAACGTATAAGGACAATCATAATTGAAGAGAATCTATTCATAAAAACAGTACTTTGAGAAAATCAGAATTCAATTGCAAAACCTAGGAATGAAAAATATGAAATACTGGGATTGAAAACGAAATGTATGTTCCTACTGAAAGATTACAGGTGCTTGAATCCAAAATCTCCAAAGAATAAAAGTCTTCAATCTGGATCTATAAAACTTCAACTCAAAACTATGGGGAAGAACATTTTAGAAACCCTAATCCTCCCAAATCAAAAGTTGCCTCTCCTGTATCCTATAGCTTTATACTCCCTCTCCAATGTGATCTCAAGATTAAAGGTTGATTGACAAGTGCCCTTGCGTTAGATCGACTCAACCAATTCACGTAGTTCTTCGCCACGTGTACCAAGACATGTTGAGCTGGGTAAAATCGGCACATCTCGCTACTGTCACTTTTCTGCTCAAAAATTTGCATACACTTTGCTCCACCCGCCATCTTTTCGTTTAGGTGTACCGGTGGCACACATTGAAGGTGTACCCCACACTTTGCCCCTCCGGGTGCTTTTCTCGCACATATTACAATCCCTGAAACTTCATCAATCGCTTGCCCACATCCTCCATGATTCATATTTGCTTCCCGGACATAAATCTTTGTACAATTATGCATTAGACCTGAAAGACTTGCACAAGTCTAAAAACACAAAAGCAATTAAAAGTACCTATCCTCATATCAAATGTGGGTAAAGTGACTTTGAATGTGCTAAGTTCTGCTATAATTACTGCTCAATTGTGTATTCATTACACTTCCCCAATCCAGATTCTCTGCCTTAGCAAGATTTGGGACGAGAGGATACCCACCGTAATGAATTCTCACAAGTGCTTCTGGCATGCTTAAGCTTTGCAAGATCCTCAAAATAGCAAATATGAAATATAATACGTCACCTACTTTAGTATGCACCAGTATGACTCATTTAGACTAACCACAGTCTTAAGCAATGAACATAACAACAAGCTAACACAAAATCAGCTATTCAAATAAGGGACCAAGTGGAATTGACTCCGGGAAAAATAAGGTGGTCATGCAAACATTGAACTGGAGTGATTGATATTATAGAAACAACCATTTAACATAAACATATAACTACTATGCACAAAGTCGAAAGAAACAACGGACACAACTGGAATCAAAAAGGTCTTAGAGGTTTGTAATGACTATAGGCTGAACGAAAAAGGGAAAATGAACAAAATGGGTGTTGGCATAACATGGCTGAGGTCTACTACCCAATTGCCAACACCACCCTAATCTAGCCTAATAAGCTACTACACAGCATCATCCTCATCATCTGCAGAAGAAAATGCATCCTCGTCGACGCAATCATCCAACTCCTCCCCGAATCGCCCCCCGTGTCGTGGATGCAGGCATCCGCCAATGCGTGCCTCCCTGAAAATATGACTCTCGAGCCTAGAGCCCACGGTCAAGCCGTCGCTTCCCTAAAATGCACTTGAACCAATTCATTCGACGTTCCATTCTCTTCAATGGGATGTGCTCGTAGGTGTCGGTGTCAGATGAAGGGGCCCCGGGATACCACCGGAGGCCGTGGAAGGTCAGTCTAGTAGACGCGGCCTGCCTCTCGGGCCTCGCGAGTAATAGGCCCCAACCTAGGCAGCACCTTTTTTTCCTTAGCTGCTCCCCTCATTCCCGCGGCTTCCACAAGACTCGTCACAAACGATGGGAATGGAATATGTCTGCTTTCATGCGAAAACTGCAGAAAGTCTCTCATCACACACCATATGACTAAAGCTTAATCGATGAGTTTCCCGGTCATGACTTCATATAAAAACTGAATTTGTTCTTCATTGAGCTCTTCTCATTGCCCTTAGGCCCAATTCGATCATGAATAATCTTATTCATCAAAGCATATTCCGGTTTGAGCTTCCCTGGTACAAATTCTTTTTTCATGAACCCATTCATGGGCACTGGGTGAGTGCACATAGCCTCAGTGAATAACTGGGCATCAAAATCAGTGATAGCCCTAAGTGGGTAAGGTCGGCCCGAGGCAAAGCAGGCGAACATATCGTAAGTGATGCGCAACAATCGTGGGTGATCCGTGAGTCGTCATTCATCACCGGTCTCTAATAAGGTCTCGGACCGCTGATTTTCTTTCATATTGGTATAGAATTATCGAACCACAAGAGGTAAATATCTCAACCCCGCCAAGACAATGAATTGCATATTCGATCTTGAATAATTCCCCGATGGGATGAAAGTACAAAATGTTCCAACTTCACGCCTCCGCAGCTGGAAATCCCCCGCTTGGGTAACAATCGGGCCCATTTTCCCGCTTCGACTGTAACCCTCAAAGAAACATAGCCTCTATTTCATCATCATCATCACTTTCTAACACTTCATCACTCTCCGACGATGACTCTATTTGCTTTCCCTTGCCCTTTTTTACCGGCTGTGAGGAGTCAGATTTCCTTTTCTTCACGGCCCGCTCCATAGAGGAGCTAGGCGCTTTTCCCTTCCCAATGTTCTTGGATCGTGCCATAGAGATAGCAAGGATGGCAATAATGGCCCAGATGGCCCATATATAATAAAGTCCCGTGCTTGCTTAAAAGCACGGTTGGCCCCGTATATCGATATAGTAATTTCCTCCCATAACAACCCGAGACCCCAAACCACCAAGTACAGGAAACCACTACACAAAGCCAACCAAACGAGTCCATGTATACTAGTGGATGGTACCGAAAACAGTTTCAAAGAGTTTCATAGTTTACCACGTCCTGCATTTAAGAATGCAGGAGAATCTGGACCTGAGCGAAGGAAACCCTGGCAGAGGCAAACGGACTTGAGGATGCTTGTGTGAGAAGGCAAAAAGACTAGGGTTTGGCTTTGTATAGAGTGGAGGGGGTGTTTGGAATGTCAAGAGGCACAAAATTTTGGGTAAAAACTTTTTGCCCAAAAGTTAATCCCATGTACCGGTAATAGTACTAGTGGTGTACCTAGCATACCTTTGGTTACCGCCTCTCTTTGTTTAAAATTAAGATACTTTAGTGGTGTACCTAGACACTTTATCCATCAGTCTATTTTTAAGGTGTACTCTAAGACACTTGGTGGTGTGTACTCTGGGCATAATTGCTCCACTCTGATTTTTTTTTTTTTTTTTTTATATGTATATTTTTTTTCAAATTTGGAACAGTGGTACCGATGTAAAATTTGTCCTTGTCAACTGCCTTCCATCCCGGGTTTCACTGCATGCTCACCTTTTCTTTTGTTCATACTCTACCCAAACTGTCTGTATTCATAGGATTGGTCACTGTAATTCCTTTCTTGGATACTTTCAATCTTTCCTTGAGACCCACTGCTGTTCCAATGATCAGGGTTCCTAGGTTTCGAACTAACTTGGCAACTTAAAGCTCAAAATGGGTGCAAGGGGTGAGACAATACGAATTCGCAGGTGTACATAGAAATAATGGCCTCTAATCATTTTCCAGTTATGCAAGATATTCCTCAAAGACTATGATGTAAATAGTTAACATGATATGCCAAATGATAATGTGAGTGGAGATACAAGCAAGACCGTAGTATGGTCAAAGAGGGTATAAGTTTTGTGTAAGTAGAAAGGCAAATGCAAGGGTATAGAGCCCAAAAGATGAATATATAAAGGATTTTTGTGCATGCTAGTTAAATGTACACGATTGAGACGAGATGTGGAGTGTTAATGAGATCATGCCCTATACATTGCAGGTCAAGTATTATATCTAAAAGAGCCACACCGAAAATTTTGCCATACACTGAACATGTAACAAGCGCATAGTTAGGTTCAACCAGTGTACGCCCACCCCCACAATAGAAACAAGCATTGTCCTCAATGCAGAGAAACCAAGGGGACCCCCACAACAGAGTGGAAGGCAACATAGAAACTAGGGCCCCTATTTTATATATATATATATATATATATATATATATATATATATATATATATATATTTTTTTTTTTTTTTTTTTTTTTTTTTTTTTTTTTGAAAAGCAAAAGAAGTAAAGACAAGAGAAAGAAAGTGCAAGAACGAAAATAAAACAAAATCAAAACTATATACAACAAGTTGAGGACGAATTTACTCTGAAGGGGGATCCTGGTAGAGCGGATCGACCAAGTCCTCACTAGTCTCTTGAAGGTTGAAATGCTCGAGGAATGGCTTGAGGCGTTGACCATTGACTTTGAAGGACTTTCCTAGATCCTGATTCAATCTCCACTACCCGTAGATGGATAAACTACCTTAACGATAAATGGGCCACCAACGAGCGGTTTTCCGAAATAGTAACCGGAGCTGTACAAACAGACCTTTGGTTTGGTTCAACGCTTCCGAGCAATAGTCTTGTCATGGAACAACTTGAGCCGCTTCTTGTAAATTCGGAGTTTACACGACTCGCCAGAATTCATCCAAATTTCATTTAGCTACAACAAGCGCCGCTACCCGCTTCGCTAAATCAATTCAAGTTCTAATAGCCCAGTAAGCCCGATGTTCCATTTCTACTGGCAGATGACAAGCCTTTCCATAAACAAGCCTATAGGGAGACATACCAAGAACAGTTTTAAAGGCAGTACGGTAGGCCCAAAGAGCATCAGTAAGTCGGAGTGACCAATCTTTGCGATTTGGGGCAACCGTTTTTTCCAAAATATGTTTTATCTCCCTATTAGCTAGTTCAGCTTGACCATTGGTCTATGGGTGGTATGCTGTTGAAACTTTATGGGTGACTCCATATTTTTTTAACAGATTTTCAAAAGATCGATTACAAAAGTGGAGTCCACCATCACTAATAATTGCACGAGGTATTCCAAAACGAGAAAAAATGTGTTCCTTTATAAATTTCAAAACCACCTTATGGTCATTGGTTCTTGTCGGAATAGCCTCAACCCACTTAGACACATAATCAATAGATAATAGAATGTAAAGATACCCATAAGAAGGGGGAAAAGGTCCCATGAAGTTTATACCTCAAATAGTGAAAATTTCAATGATTAAGATGGGGGTAAGAGGCATCATGTTTCGCTTTAGACCCCTCCTAATTGTCGCATTGCTACTGGAGTTTTTAGAAATGCCAAACAATTTTAAATAGGGTAGGCCGCAAAACCAGCTTGCAAAATCTTATATGTCGTTTTCGAGCAGAAATGCCCCTCCACAAGCTTCTCGAATGGCAAAGGTTAGGATCCCTGGTCTCGGCTTCATCATTGCTACACATCTTCTCACACCGTCAGACAAAGATTTAAATAGATACGGATCATCAAAGTAATATTTTAATATATGCCAAAAAAATTTCTTTCGTTGAGAAGTCCATCGTTGGAATTTGACCAGCTGACTAGGTAATTTACAATGTCGGCATATTCATGGCCACGAACGAGCAAAAGTTGCTCATCAGAAAACTGCCACCCAGGGTACGCCATGAAATGGATTCGAACTAATCGAGATAAAATGGTCACATCACATTCTCGAATTTCCTTTATTTTTAATGGTCGATTAAATTCTTGACATAGTAAATCCACCTAGTTAACCGAAAGTTTTTAGTGTCCTCGCTTTAGAAAGGTGTACTTCAAAGGTTACATGATCTCGTGAAATGGTTGCCAGAAGAGCCTACAATGTATGACCTGAACTTTTCTAGGGCAAAGACGACAGCTAAAAACTCTTTTTCTGTGGTTGTGTAGTTTGCTTGAGCGGGGTCTAGTGTCTTGCTAGCATAATAGATGACAAAAGCCTTTTTGTCTTCCCTTTGTCCTAAAACAGCCCCTATAGCATAATCACTAGCGTCACACATGATCTCAAACGGAAGGTTTGATAGGCCGAAAACGCGGTGTGTAAAATGTACGCCTATGTGCGCAAGTGCACGCGTCGCCTCAAGTAATATAGTGTACTAGTGTACGAGTATCGATCCACAGGGAAAGATGAATTGACTACGTAGACTCGCTTTTAGACAATATCTCGAATAAATGATTCTAAGAGAGAATTTGCTACTAACTAACTAAGCTATTGGTTTCGTGAATTGATACCGGGAGCCTAGGGTTAAATCTCCCGTCACATTCGATGGATTATTCTCCTAAAGATGTTGTTTATTCCCTGGCTTGTTTATATAAACATATCAATGGCGAGTGATCTTGCTCATTTGTGATATCCCCCGAGGTATATTCGCTTGCTCGTGAATAGAATCAGAGTATATCTCTATCTCACTCCTAAGATTCAAAATGCTTACGTTCAACCCTAAAACCACCTTCAGTTCGAATATCTCTATTACCCGATCGGCTAAAGGCTACTCATTCGGGACTCAATACCCTCATCTCGAATCTCTGGATCTTCTAAAGCAGGCATGTTAATATTGGCGATATTGTCATATAATTAACATGCGTATAGAGCGTATGTGATAAACACAACAATCATTAATCATTATGAAAGGTTAAATTTAATCCATCGTTCGCGATGGTTTGATGTAACCCTAGAAATGAGTTTAGAACATCATGAAAGAAAGAAACAAATATGTAATGTGAAGAACATCCTCATGTGATCCAAAATAATCAAACAATAATGAAAAACCAATACAAAAGTCCAAGGAGATCCTTGGAAGTCCTCGTGGCCGCAGGTTCCAATTCCGTGTCTCCGTCGCACGCTCTTCCAATTCCCCAAAATCCCGAGCCCCCCGCATTTAATGATGAGATGCGATTTTTTGAGCCGACGTCATGATAGACGTCAAGGACGCAGGACGCCGACGCGGTGACTGGCTGACTCAGATTTATCGGACCCCCACGTCGTGATTTGAGGACGCCGCACGTGGAGACGCCGCGACGCGGGCGCTGACTTCCTCGCATGCCCTCATTTCTCCAAAAATGGCTTCCCGTGGTTGTTCTTTCGCCTCATCATGCCTATATTCCAAAACAAAACCAAATAAGGAATCTAACACCAAATTATATAAATAATGCCAAATCAACATGAAAATGCAAGATCGACGCAGTATAACTTCAGTGTTTTAAGCACTCATCAAGGTTCCAATTAGGAGACCGCATGAAAGGGGGTGACACTAACATAGTTTTGAGCTTAACAAAAGCGTCTTCACAAGCCTGTGACCATGCAAAAGGGACATCTTTAGCAAGCAAAGTACATAAGGGACGAGCTATCGCACTAAAATCCTTTATAAATCTCCTATAAAATCCAGCATGTCCCAAAAATGATCTGATGTCTCTAACACACTTAGGAGTAGGTAAATTGGAGATCAGCTCAACTTTGGCCTTATCAACTTCACCTAGCTTTGACACTATGGCCTAAGACAATCCCTCAGGTTACCATGAAATGACGCTTCCCAATTTAACACAAAGTTTTTCTCTTGACATTCTCCAAACCCACGTGATTCTCCAAAAACAACCCTCGTAAGAGTCACCAAAACCGAAAAATCATCCATGAAGATTTTAATGATTTCTATCATAACATCGAAAATTCCCATCATGCACAGTTGGAAAGTTCCGGGTGCATTACATAATCCAAAGGGCATTTTCCTAAAGGCAAAAGTACCAAAAGGACAAGTGAATGTAGTTTTTTCTTGATCTTCCAAAGCTATCTCAATTTGATTGCATTCTCGAAAATTCATCAAGAAAACAATAGAATTCATGCCTTGCCACTCTCTCTAACATTTGATCAACAAACGGAAGAGGAAAGTGGTCTTTCCTAGTACCTGCATTAAGCTTCCTATAGTCTATGCACACCCTCCAACCTGAAGTGACACGAGTAGGAATGAGCCTATTGTTTCATTGGCGACTCACAAAGGGACTCCGCATTTCCTTAGGAACTACCAGGTCGGGCTAACTCCACTTGCTATCCGCACAAATAACCCTACATCCAAGAGTTTTAAAACTCCTTCACCACTTCTTTCATTATTGGATTCAATCGTCTCGTGGTTGCCTAGAGGGTTTAACATCCTTTCAAATGAATCCTATGTGTGCATCAAAGCAACACCCTTAATATCTGCACTGTCCATCCCAAAGCTCTGTGGGTCTCCTAACATTCAAAAAGTGATTTCTTAATTCATCTCTAAGGAAGAAGATATGATTACTGAAAGTTTCTCCCACTCAAGAAAGCATATTTGAGGTGATGGTAAAGGCTCTCAACCTGCTTAGGTGGCTTATCTTCTAGTTGCAATGCCTCGTCTCATTCGTGGTAATATTCAATTTAGGACCCACCCATTCACTTCCCAAGACTCTTTATGTTCAATTATGAGGTAGAAACCCGATTCTAATGTGGTCACTTCCTCATTCCAACTCTAGTTTGCCAAAACATGACGTAAGAGGGACATCATGTAAGACATTGTCTAAGTATTTCTGCATTTCACGTAATCCCAACCATGTCGAATTTCACACACTTTCATCTTCATCTCCCATCCCCTCGATAACATTAAAGATATTCGGGATAATGTCATGTTACTAAATGATAGTGTCATTAGGCCTCCCCACAATGTATAATGGCATTGGCAACTGCCAAGAAAGGCCTACTAAGAATCTGAACTCGAGTCTTTGGTTCACCACGTGTCGAAAGGTCGAGCACAACAGGTATCCACAGGAAGTAGAACTCGCTCACTTGTACCACTAATATTATCCTTCACTATTCCTCTAGGAATTTTTACACTACTGGCCACTAGTCGGGAGGGTGATATTAGTTGGCTCTAATTCTCCTAACCCTCAGGTCCACATACCGAGTAAGGCAACAAATTAGCACTTGCCCCTAAGTCCACTAAAGCGTGTCCCAACTTTGAATTCCCTACTACTATAGAAATAGTAGGGCTTCCTGGGTCTTTGTATATTGGAGGCAAGTTGTTTCGAATTAGTGAGGTAGATTGCTCAGTCATGAATGCCTCCTTACTAACACCTAGTTTCCTTTTGACTGTGCACAAATCCTTGAAAAATTTAGTAAGACACGATGGAATTTCCGCTTAATGGCATCTAGTAAGGGAATGTTCAATTTCACTCGTTCAACAACTCATGTATCTCGAATGGTTATTCACTTTCTTAGGTGCTCTCAAATTCTATGAGGGTATGGAGTCGAGGAATATAGGTAACCTTATCTTCCTCTGGTTCACCATCAATAACGTTTGTCCTAGGGACATAAGGCTTGTCTAATACCTCATCATCTCTGACCGATTCACTTTGAGACTCTTGTGATGGTTCTTTGGCTGGGATGGTTTTGTCAACTACCTTACCGCTTCGAAGAGTAGTAACAACCTTACAATGTTCAAAAGTACCCTCACTTGGACCTGAAACTCCCACACTATTTTGACCTTGTGGGTTTTGGATGGCCGAGATGGAGTTTCCTTTTTCTTGTTGAAAGCTGGCTTATAGACGAGGTTAACTTGGTTATTCGGGATCTCACATCGCTCGCAGCAAACTCGAATTTGTGGTTTAGATTGTTGGTTTCAGTAATGAATCGCGGTAACCATATCCTCCGTAATTTCTTATGAGGTTGATATGGCTGCGGGTGACAGTCCCTTGATTCGATGGACGGAACCGATCAGTGGTTCACAGGAAATCCTCGGGGCCTTGATTCGAAATGGTGGAACAGATTTGTAAAACCGTGGTTCCGTAATGTACCTGGTTGTTCAAGTGTGTTATGTGAAACTCCTCACTTCTCCAACTAAATTAGGATGCTTACCCCATCCCTGATTATATGTGTCATTGCATGGAGAATTGAAAGGCTTCCTTTGGTAGTTGGTGGCATTAGCTCGCTTCTATCCGAATTGCTCCCTTAACTCGAGGAAGGTTCGGGCAGCTGATAGTCGAGTGTGTGTATCATCGCATATTATGCATGGCTCCTCCACTCTTGATCCAATAGGTACCGAGGGTACTTGAGGCACACTAGTTACCTCGTTCACCTTTTTCATCTCTATGGCCTCCAACTTTCTTGTTAAATTGGCGATTTTTGCTTGCAATTCATCATTCTCTTTTAAATGATGGATTCCTCCCCCTATATGTGCATTATGTAATTTTAAGAAGGTCTATGTATGTTAGTCTCCCATGTTCGAGCCGCTTTTCTCGCAGGTGTCAAAAGTTGAATTGCTTCCCTAGCACTCTTTTCATAGAATTCGCATGCACACATCATTTGGATGTATTGTTTATTATTCAAGGATAGTCCTTGATGAAAGTACGCACATATTTGTCCTACATCCAATCCATGGTGAGGGATAGCATGGAGGAGATCCTTGTATCTCTCCCATACCGCAACAAAAGGTTCACCCGGCTTTTCAGAAAAGTTCTGAATTGCTCGCATGAGAGCATTGGTACGTGCAGGAGGGAAAAATTTGTTGAGGAACTCATTACGCATATTTTCCCATGTAAAAATTGAATTAGGTGCAAGAGAATGAAACCAAATTTTGGCTTTCTCCTTTAAAGCAAAAGGAAATAAAACCAAACAGATTATGTGGAGAGGTGAGCCAGTAGAGAGAAATGCACTGCAAACATCCTCAAAATCTCTCATGAATGAATAAGGATTCTCATATTCAAACCCTTGATATACATGTAGAAGACGGATCATTTCCGACTTCATTAGAAATTGATTAGCCTCTTCGGGAAGGCGAATACACGAATTGGTTGTGGTCCTCTGAGATTGTAGAATTTCTCGAATTGTTCTTTCCACATTAGGTAAAGTAAGGTGGGGATTCTTAGTATTGGTTTTGCTGAAAGTTACCATTTCTCCCTCCTATTAATGGGTGCCATCGAGTGTAGCATCACCCATGTTGGAGGTTCATGAAGTCCTTGTGGGTTAACAGAATTCCTTAGGTATGTTCAAGAAATAAATGTTGCCGATTCCCAGGTGATCCATTCGAGGTAAAATGTTATTTTGAAACACTTGACTTATTCTGATTCTCGTAATTTCTAGGAGGTATACTCCCATAAGCTTCTGCTGTCGTTATGAGCCCAACCGAAGATGCGCTACGCTAATTCGCCCAAGAACACCCACCGAGATTGCTTACTAAAAACAAATTAAAAGAAGAGGGAGAACGCACCGATTTGTGTAAATGCAATTGCAAATTACCTCTAGCTCTCTTCTCGCATCAACCTGGGTTGGTCACATCAAGAACGGCGCCAAAATGCTTCGTACTTATTCAGATGCTGGAATTCTATTCCGCCGTAGGAATTAAGGTTGTTTAACATTGTAATACCGTGGGAATCCACGTGTCACTTCCACAGGAGTGGTCTAAATCGTTGATCCCGTAGGAGCCATTCTCCACAAAAGTGTAATTTAAAAAGGGAATTATAATGTGTTGTTTGATTGAATGATTGATCGCTTGAATATTTTAAAATGTGAAAAGATGATTGCTGGGATTTTTAGGGTTCCACTCACTTCTGATCACGTAACTCCCACCTCTTATTTTACAAACTCATCTAGGGGCCATTGATAGATGGTCTTTGATGGAAGATTTATCCTTAAATGCTCTTTTGAAAAGAAAGATGATTGAATGATGTTAGTCACTTATTCTTAATTAATTCAGTTCTACCAGACATTTAGACCAAGCACAACATGTACCGAATGTCTCTCGTTCACATGTTGTCAAGAGGATGCTCAACTAAGGTTTTTAATAGTGTTTGCACAAGCAATTAACATCGCACAATCCATTGAGGTTCAAGAGAGGAATTGAGGGAATTACCGTGATCATGGTGAGTTTCCACCATGGAACTCAAAGAAAGAAGTTTAACCCATGGAACGTATAAGGACAATCATAATTGAAGAGAATTTTATTCATAAAAATGCAAGAGATTTCTTGAGAAAACTTAATTCAATTGCAAAACCTAGAATGAAAATATGAAATATCGATTGAAAACTAAATGTATGCTCGGAAGATTACAAAGCTTGAATCCAAAATCTCCAAAGAATAAAAGTCTTCAATCTGGATCTATAAAACTTTAACTCAAAACTATGGGGAAGAACACTTCTCCTATGAAAACCTAATCCTCCCAAATCAAAAGCTGCCTTCTCCTTGTATCCTATAGCTTTTATACCCCTCTCCAATGTGATCTCGCATTAAAGGTTGATTGACAAGTGTGCCCTTGCGTTAGGATCGAATTCCCAACCACCCACGAGTCTCACACAGTGTACCCCAGACATGTTAGTGGTACCGATACACTTTGGTTACTATCACTTTTAGCTTCGTGTGTACGGTGACACATTGAAGGTGTACTCCTGACACTTTGCCCACTACCACTTTTTTCGTTAGATGTACCTAAGACATTGAAGGTGTGTACCCAGACATTCTTCCCTCCTGCGGCTTTTCAAGACATTACAATCCCTGAAACTTCATCAATCGCTTGCCCACATCCTCCATGATTCATATTTGCTTCCCGGACATAAATCTTTGTACAATTATGCATTAGACCTGAAAGACCTGCACAAGTCTAAAAACACAAAAGCAATTAAAAGTACCTATCCTCATATCAAATGTGGGTAAAGTGTGACTTGAATGTGCTAAGTTCTGCTATAATTACTGCTCAATTGTGTATTCATCAGTAATCATCATTGTGGTAGCAACCATAATACCTTCCTTGAAAATCAAAGTCTCTAGCATGCTTGTCTTTAGCCTTCTTGAGCTCCAAGAAATTTCAAAGTCGACTCAAGGTACGCCTCTTCATCTAAATCATTATTCATTCCTCCTCGATTCCGAGCTACTACCAAGTCCTCCATAACCATAGGATTTCTATGAAATCTCAAGCAGTTTTGTAGACGGTGGACAAGAATATCAAGATCACACATGTTTTTTGCATTGGGGGTTTGCGAACCATTTGAATCATGACTAGAACTCTTGCCTTCATTACCAAGAACGTCTTTTAACTTTTGATTAGCCATCAAACCATGAGCTATGATACCACTCTGATGTGAGGACAGAATCATGATGGATGATCTAAGGGTTTAGGTCAGTTAGGGTACATATTTATGGTACTTTAGGGGTATAGGTTTAACTTTGATGGGTAAGGGATATGTCTGATCTCAAAGGTTTTAGGGCTAATTTAGAGTTTATATATTATGAAATTAAGATTTAGAATTAATGATTTTAGGTTTGGAAAGGTTTGTGTTTGATCTGATGCAAAACAATCTTGTTTTGAGGTAGTTTGCAATTTTCGGGTTTTTCTAAAGTAAGGATAGCACGAATTTAAGGTTTTCATAGGTTAAGGATGGTGGGTTTTAGGGATTTTATGATGAAATAAAGTATTTAGGATGGTCTTAAAAGTATGGAACTAGATTTGGAATGAGTTGGGTTGAAGGTTGAAAAAAGGGTTATGTAGAGTTTAAGGTTAAGATGATGGAATTGGTAGGAGTAGAAGTAGAAGGATAGGAACTTACTTCGCCACCCAATGAATCCACTAAGGGATAAGAAGCCACACACTCACCACTCAAAAGGAATCCACCCAAAGATAAGAGAACAAGAGAGAACTCTTAGAAAGATAAATTCAAAATATTATTAAACTGAATTAATAAAAAGAGTACATTAGGGGTATAACAGACCATTTCATTTTCCTAATTCTAATTGAAATAGGACTCTCATAATTAAAGTCTACTAATCCTAATTGAAATAAGACTCAGAATTCTAATAAAACATTTTGCTGGAAATTAAATAAAACAACTAACTAGGAAAGTAAAAACAACTCTTCTACCCACTAATAAGACTTCAATTCAAACCAGGACTTAGAAAATACATAAAAATCATAATATTGACTTAGTCAAACCCTTCTTCAAGCCTTGACCATGACCATAACTCCTTTAAATTTTAAAAATGGTGTCCTTGATGTCCAAAGGTTTTGCAGCCTCTTGAATCCAAATTGTGCACAATCAAGGACGAATTCCCAATTCTTGTGGTAAAAGCTCCTGAAGCTATTTCTATTTAGAAAAATCATATTCTAAAATCCACACAAAATATTTTAAAATATTTTAGAATCCACACATAATATTTCAAAATATTTTCAAAATATAAGATGGGTCCAATTGTCAACCCTATAGTTAAATATTTAGTTTCATTTAATCAATCTATTATTTTTTTAAAATTATTAGTTTATATATTCTATTTTAATTAGATAAAATAAATAATTATAATAATAATTTTTTTTAAGAATGATAATAACAAAGGGAGCCTCCTTGTTTTGGATTTTTTTAAAAGTTGTTGTGATTAATGATTTAAAAACCCTAATCTCTTGTTCTCTACTAGCCTCTTTTCCTTAAACAATGAGAGGTGATTTTTTTACCCATTATTGGCTTGAAATCACCCATCTATACTTCTTTCCACCGTTTTCTTCCTTAATAAAGCGTTTATTCCACACAGATCTAGGTTTTCATTTTTTTTTTTTTTATGATTTAGTTGTCGTCTTGGTGCGGCGTCTCGTCATTATCATCTCTACAAGTGGCGGTATCATAATGTCATCTCAGTACGCCGTTTGTTTGTCATCATCTTGGTACGGCGCGTCACAACTACAAAAATTAAAATCAATGACGCTAGATCCTTGACGCTTTTTAAAAGCGTCATTAATTTAATTGTAATATGAGGTTTAATGACGCTTATTACAAATGTCATTAATTAGTGTAAAATTTTTCCATTTTTGACGTTTTTTAAACGTCATTGAATTATTTTATCTTTTAAAGAAATAAAATAATAATATGCAATTATTGTACATGTATTATTATTTTAATATGGAATATATTATCATTCAATTTGTTGATATTATTGTACAAAATGATCATAACTTCAAATTTATTTATTTTTATATTTATCAATTTAATTTTTTAAAATTTAACTTATTAAATAAATTAAAATAGATAGGTAAAAGGTTTCCCCAATAATTGATAAATTTTTTTAAATTGAATATTAAGAATAATTAACCATATATTTAAAATACAAGAAAACAAAACATTTTTAATAAAATAGTTTTCAAAATATGTTTAAGTTAATATAAGCATATTTAATATGTTTTATTTTATTTTATCAATTTTAAATATTTAAAATTTTCATAATTGAGCAAAATTTTGTGTGGAGAATCCTTTTTTCTTTTCATTTCACCCATTTTCCCTTTTTCCCTCACCCCCTTTCTTTCTTTCCTCACTTTCGTTCTCTAAGAACTGAAGGAACCTTTCAAACAGGCACAACTAGAACATTATGTCAAAGCGTGTAGTTGAAGCTATCATGGTGTATTCGAAGTTGTTCAGAGACCTCAAAGGTAGTCTAAATCTTCCAAGCAGGCAACTTTTCTTTTTTCCTATTTCCCTTTTTTCCCTTATTTTTTCTTCCATTTTTCCCATTGGAACTTTTTCATCTTTTTTCAAGGGAAATTTCTAACCAACTACCAATGCTATGATAATAATAGATTGTTTCCCCAAACCCTCAACATACAAAAGATTTCATTTTTACTCTTGGTACGAATGTGTTTCGGAGATGGGTTATGGCCTTCTTAGACCATTCTTCCACCCTTGTTCACATGTTCTTTCGACTATTTACTCATTTTTAAATAAAATTTATATGATGAGGAAGACACAAAATGGGAGTATTAGGTTGATGGAGGATTAGGGTTGACTAAAGGGAGGGGAGGACCATCAACCGTGTTAGATATCAGGCAGGAACCGAATCCTTCATTTTGTCTCATTCTCTCTCTCTTTCTCTCCCAAGTCTCAAGCAAAATATCTCTACGAATGCTCTTATTTCTCTGTCACCTCTCCCTCCCCCACGTCTCATGTCAATCCCCATTTACCAAAAACTGCAATACCTCTTTTTACATCTCAAACATCATCCTACACTTGAGTGACCAAAGCACACACACAAACCCAAGTACTTTCTATAATGACTCATAATTTTTATTATAACAATAAAGTTTCCAAAGATCTTTCTTCTACAATGGAGTAAAGGGTTTGAGTAAAGGGTTTCTTTTCCTTTGTTCCATGGAGGAATATGACATATGCTATGTTTTTTTAAATGAAACCTTATTCTTCCCTCTTTTGATTGTTCTTTTTATTTGACCTAAGGAGGATTCGAGGGATCAAACAACTATTTAGAGGTTGGGAATATGTTATTCAAGAAAGCTTTCCATTTTCCAAACACTCAATCGATTCAATTCTTCAACTATTATGTGTTAAATCCAATTTAAAACTACAAGATTGGGTAGGCTCTTTGAATATGCAATCGTTTTTTCTAAACTTCAAATTTTTTTCTATTCTTTAATTAAGTGGTTACGCCTAACCCACTTCCTATATAAAATTATTTCTTTAAGTTCCACAAAAAGTTAGTAGGTCAACTAGAAATGCTATATAAAAAAATAAACTCAAATAATTTTTTCTTTCACATATTTGGTAAATATATATATATATATATATGAACCACAAAACACTTAGAGAAGAACGAATTATTTTTTAAAATATGTGTTGGCAGGTGAAGCATTAAAGTATGCCGATAAATCAAAGTATATTTCGAAATATGAAAACAAAGATGGAGACTGGATGCTTATTGGAGATGTTCCTTGGGAGTAAGTCACCAAAGTACACCTCCATTCCATCCTTCAATTTCTATATATATTTTTATCATTAATTCCATATATAACATATCATGCACACCAAACTTTGGTACATAATCAATCACATGCTCCTATCAATCTTTAGACTATACTTCTTTCCAAGTTCACTCATTTATTTATTCCATTGAAAAATTAAAAAATAAGTAATTATCTATAATGGAAAGTGGGTCATAAGAAAATTGAGTTAGTGACAATTTAGGCATTTCAAAATTTTCCTCCAACATGGGTCTATGTCTGAGACCCACCAAATTTTTGACAATTTGCCAATTTCCCATCATAGTTGTCAGTCAAAAATGATGAAAATGTTCATGAGTGCAATATTTGGTCATGGCTAGAATCATTGCAATCTATCACATTTCACATGTAATATAAATTTGTAACTCTAATTTCAGGATGTTCATTGATTCATGCAAGAGGCTGAGGATCAAGAAAAACTCTCACGTTAAGAATTTGGGGCTGAAGTTAAATTCTCTGTAAGGAGCCTTGGAAAAAAAAAATAATTAGAAGTTTGTGGTTGTAATGTAGAAATTAATCTCATATTTTCCATTGAAAATTTTATGTTTACTCCTCATGATGGTTTTTTAGAAGGCAATTGTTATTCACTATGCATGCATGACTTTGATGTTAAGTTGGATCTAGGATCGTAGACAAAGAACATGATTATTTTTTATTGATTTTTATATTCAAAGTTTTGTATTGCTTATTAACAATATATTTTAATTAAAATATCATTTGTAGTTGTTTTTTCATCCAAGGTTTTGAAAAGTTACATAAAAATTTTCGTTAAAAGATTCCATAATTAAACTATGGTAAATTTTAATTTCTTTTTAAACATGGCTTTCTTAGAACCAAATATGTTCAGATTAAAATCCTCTTTGTATAACACTTATAAATAGATTAACTCTCTTCATCAAGTAGCCAATACAGTGACTAGTTCTCATATTTGTGCATCCATTCTGAACATGAATTATCAAGTCTTTATTTTTAGTGTACTTAGATGCTGACTCAGTTTTTGCTTGCCTTCCTCCACTAATATGTACAATTTTTTTTATATTATTATTATTATTATTATTATTAGATCTACAACCTGGTTCGATTAAATCTTATTTTATTTATGATTACTATTTATTTAAATTACTAACTTGATTTTTTCTTATTTAGAAAACATTCATGGGTGCACTTGAAGCATATCTTCCTTCCTTATTTTGTTCCTCCTTCCGTTTTCCTTCAAACAACAAAGAAGTGTTTGGAACTTTGATTTTAAACTTTTCTTAAGCTTCAAGATCAATCACACTAAATTAACTTGTTTTATTTTCTAGCTTTATTCATGCTTAAAGAAACAATCAATATAATACACTGAACACTGTTATAAGATATCCTTTTGTAATATTTAGCGATCAATATTGTGTTAAAATATGTCTACCACTATTTTTAGCATCATTATAGGACTTTAAATCATCATTGGATGCCTACTTCCATACCAATGGTGACCCATCATAGGCTCAAGGGGGCATATGCCCCCCTCAAATTTTTTATCTTGAAATTTTTATATATATGCCCCATCCCCCCTTCCCCTTATCTATGGTCTGTTATTGATTTTTTTTATTTTTTGTATCCTACTATGGTGTGCTATTAAAATTATCCAAACATCTAGTTTTGCAAATTTTTTTATCCAACATTTCCAAAATACTAAAGCTCCCTTTGAAACCTGAAAAGTATTAGGGAAAAGGAGCCTAATGATCCACTAACTTTTCCCAAAAACATTGTTTCTTAAGAGATCCAAGCCAAGTATAAGTTATTATATTAAAAGCTCTAACTACCAAGTTATCAATCCTATCACATTAATCTAATACAAACCTATATATATATATATATATATATATATATATATATATATATATATATATATATATATATATATATATATATATATATCATTTGTCGTACACCAATCATTTATCATATCTTCTAAAGTGTTTCGTAACCTAACCAGTCAGAAACCTAATCTAAAAGTTGGGTAACCTACTATTTGGATTTATCTATTTAAATATTATTAAAATTTTACATTAATAAATTTAACTATCTATTGAATGACAAAATTCTGTTGTTAAAGTCAGATAATATTATATTCTTAGCTAACATTAAAAAAACTATTATATTCTAGTTGGTACAACATTTTTAAATATGTTATGATAATATTATCAAATATATTGGAATATGATTTTCATTAAATTTCCTATTGAAATATGATATTTTTATATTACTAAATTATGCCCCTTTCTAAAGAAAAATTATGGCTCCGCCACTATTCTACAAATTATGGCTCCGCCACTATTCTACACCTACCCACCCACACACACAAATACCCACACACAAGCATGTCTACCACCCACCCACCTACACACACACACTCTCAACTAGGCTTTATGACCTTAAGTGTTTAATGTATGAATTTATTTCTCATGTGCTAGAGAAATGGATCGTTGTTTGATTTTGAAGGACCGAAGGTCCAAGGAATATGAGGATGGGGTTGAATGTTTCATCTCATTTGCAGTACAAATTCAACAAGCAAAATATCAATTAAATGTCCTTGCTTACAATGTGGGAATATGATATTCCACACTCCTCAAATTGTTAGAGAACATTTGTTTTTCTATGGATTTGATCAAAGTTACCTTACATGGTACTGGCATGGGGAAGAAGGTCTAAGTAGTGGACTAACTACTATAAGGGCGAAACGTTGTACTAAAAATCAATTCTCTGATAATGTGGACTGCACAATTGAAATGGTTAAAGTCGCAGAGGATGTAGGTTCCTGCCGACCCTAATTTTCAAAAATTATTGAATGATGCTGAGAAATCTTTATATCCTAGTTGTAGAAAATTTACCAACCTATCTGCATTAGTTAAATTATATAATCTGAAAGCACGGTATGGATGGTCTGATAAAGGCTTTTCATAACTATTAGGATTTCTTGGTGAAATGTTGCCTCTCAACAATGAGTTGCCACTATCTATCTATGAAGCAAATAAGACTTTGAATGCATTGGGAATGGAGTATGAAAAGATACATGCATGTCCAAATGATTGCATATTATATAGGAATGAACTAAAAAATGCATCTTTATTTCCCTACATGTGAGCTTCAAGGTGGGAAGCGTGAATTCAACAAGAACAAGAAAGAGAAAGTGGAGTTCCACTAAGCTACGTGGTACTTTCCACCCATCCTAAGATTCAAGAGAATGTTTCATTCTCAAATATTGCAAAGATCCTACGTGGCATGCACACAAGAAAGAGAGTTTGATGGGAAGATGTCGCCCATCATACCATCATGGAAGCACTGATCGCTCGTATGGCCTGATTTTGGTGGAGAGCCTAGAAATCTTAGACTAGCCATTTTAGCTGATGGTATAAATCCCTATAGTTCCTAGAGTAGTAGGCATAGTTGTTGGCCTGTTATAATGATCATTTATAACCTTCCGCCATGGTTATGTATGAAGAGAAAATTTATGTTGTTATCATTATTTATATCAGGTCCATAGACAACCTAGCAACGACATAGATGTTTATTTGGCACCTTTAATAGAAGATCTCAAACTTTTGTGGGAGGTGGGGATTGAAGCTTTTGATGCATATCAATAAGAATTATTTACATTAAAGGTTGTTTTATTATGGATAATCAGTGATTTTCCAGCTTATGGAAACTTATCAGGTTGCATAGTTGAAGGGTACTTTGCTTACCCCATATGCGGTGAAGAAACAAACTCGTAGAGATTGAAGCAGGGGAAAAAGAACTCATTCGCAGGGCATAGGTGATTCCTTCCATGCAATCATCCTTTTAGGAAACAAACAAAGGCATTCAATGGTGAGCAAGACTTTTGATCACCTCCACAACCATTAAGCGAGGAGGAAATATCGATAAAATGGATAATATTTAAAATTCATGGGAAAGAGGAAGCTTAGTCAAGATAAGTCTAAAGGCAATGTTGCATGTTGTTGGAAGAAGAAGTCTATTTTCTTTGATCTTGAGTATTGGAGATATCTACATGTTTGTCATAACTTGGATGTAATGCACATTGAGAAAAAGGCATGCGAAAGCATCATTGGTACATTACTTAACATCCAAGGGAAGACAAAGGATGGATTAAATACTCGTTTAGATCTTATGGAGATGGGCTTGAGGCTTAGATGAGCAACAAGGTTTGAATGAAAGTGAACTTATCTTCCACCAGCTTGTTACACACTCTCTAGAATGGAGAAAAAGATCTTTTTTCAAACATTAGCATATTTTAAAGTTCTTGAAGGGTACTGTTCAAACTTCAGAAACCTTGTATCCATGGAGGATTTCAAGCTTGTTGGTCTAAAATCACATGATTACCATACACTAATGCAACAATTGTTACCAGTTCCATTGTGATAAATTCTACCAAAGCATGTTCGACTTGCTATTTGTAGGTTGAGTTTCTTTTTCAATTCTCTCTGTAGAAAAATGGTTGATGTGTCTACCCTTGATGAATTACAAAATCAATTGATCGTGACATTATGTTTGCTTGAAAAGTACTTCCCACATTCTTTTTTCGACATCATGATCCATTTGACAAAGGCATCTTGTAAGAGAGGTGACTTTTATGGACCGGGCTTATCTCGAGATGGATGTACTCATTTGAAAGGTTCTTGAAGTACTAAAGAGTTATGTGTAATCGTAATCGCCTTGACGGATGCATCGTTGAATGCCACATTATAAAGGAAGCTATTGAGTTTTGCACTGAATACTTGTCAAATGTGGATGCAATAGGGATTCCTATTGGTCTAGGAATTGAACATAAAATTGGGACACCACTACCTGGAAGTTTTTTCATGATAGTTGATCCCATTGCTTTGTTGTAAGCACATCATTATGTGTTGGAGAATACAACTATTGTGCAACCTTTTATTGAGTAAGGACCACTTGCTTGTGATGAGTTTATAATTTTTTTTTATCATAAATTTACAATATTAATTAAGAGTAATATGTGATTTGTAGAGAGCACATGACATGGTTGAAAATGAAAAATCCTCGCTACAGTGGCAAAGTGGCTATAAGATGAGCACTTTTACTTATAGGTTGAGGGAAAAGGTACTATAATAATTGTCATATTTTCACTATTTTTTAACATTAGGAATTAAAAAATTAATAACAATTACAAACTTGTGTAGGTTGATGCTGCCAATGTTAATCAAGAACCTATTATTGAAACTCTTAAATGGATAGCACATGGCCCTATCCACTATGTGTCCAAGTATAATGGATATATCATCAATGGGTGTCGTTACCATACAAAGGATAGAGATGAATTACGCACAACACAAAACAATGGAGTTAGTGTTGTAGCATCGACGATGCAAATTTCAAGTGCAAAGGATAAGAATCCAATGTTTGGTGAGCTATGTTTTTATGGGGTCATTTATGAGATTTGGAATCTTGATTACACTATGTTTAGGATTCCAATTTTTAAGTGTGATTAGGTTGACAATAACAACGACATTAAATTTGATGAACTTGGGTTTACATTGACTGGACTTAGATGAAGGTGGCGTATAAATCAGATTCATTTATATTGGGCACATCTCAAGCAAAGCAAGTTTTCTAAGTGTACAAGCACCAACTTGAGCCAAGATGGTCAATCGTCTTATCAATTCCTTAAAAGAGTTCTACATAAGGAGGATGTTGATGACTCGTAGAAGTTTCAATTGAACATCATCCTTCCATTAGTGCATTGCCAAAAGTATATTCATTTGATGATATGGATGACTCTCAACCAATATGCATGTAGATGATGGTAGCGGACGTGGATTGAAAACAAATATATTCCATGTGACTCAATTTCAAGCTTTCCTAATGATGTAACAGAGGATATTTATGAACGAGATTGCATCTAAAGTTCTTTGAATTGAGAAACATTCCAAATCGTACATATACTATAACGCCTGCCTCGAGAAGGTGTACTATGACATGTAACCGTAGGTTTATATATGCACCAAGGGCTTCCTTAATTATTTGAGTGCCATAACGTTGTTTTTAAGGATGAAATTGTAAAGTTTTCAAAGAATTGTGGCATTGTAAAACCCTAAAAAATTATTTTGAAATTTTCAAAAATTGCAAAGGATAATAATAATAATAATAATAATAATACACAATAAATTGCCATAATGGTTCAGTGGGAAGCTTCAGAAAATTCTCTTAGATATCGGATGACCGAAACGGATTGGCCGCAAATTGTCTCGCGAAATCCAGTGACCCAAAAAGTTTACCGAATTTTGAGACAACTGAATATGACGATTTCCTTCTGGATGATAAGCCGTCATGACTTGGCTGACGCAGGATTTTATGAAAATCTTGGAAGTCAAGAAATGACTTGAGCTGTTCATTTAAAAGCCAAATTGAACTAAAGAAAAATAAATTGTTTCGGGCGTAAAATGCACCTCAATGAGGCAATTTGAGTCATATATCCAAATACAATAATAATAATAGAAAAAAGATAAAATAAAAAGGAGAAGGTGAGACCTGATGGGAGAGCTTGTAGAATAGAAAGAGAGAGAAAAATTTTTTTTCTTCTCTTCACTTCTCTCTAAGATCTACGGAAATCAAGCCGTAGGTTTTCATTGGAACAAAAGGCAAAGTCGGTCTATGCGACAAGAACTACGTGTGGGTACCAAAATCTTAGCGTTTTGTCAAACTCCAAGTGGTAGGGAATTTTCCTACTTGTGTTATTTCTATCATAAAGGTTATTTAATGGCTTGCGATTGACTTAGATGCCGTGAAAGGCCGTAAATTTCATTCCAAAATTTTTGGACTGAGTTTAGGAATTTTTAGGAATTTTCGAGATTGTTTTAGACAGTCCGAGTTGAATTTTTAGGACTATTTTCGGACAATCTGGGTTGAATTTTTGGGATAGTTCGAACAAGATTTTTAGAACTGCTTTCGGGCAGTCCCAGACTGTGTTGAGGTTTGGTTTTTGTAAAACCCCGGAAAATTTAAAAATTTCTAAAAGTATAAAAAAATTAAATAATAAATTACCAAAATGGTTCAGGGAATCCTAGAAAATTCCCTAGAGCTTGAATGACGAAACGGACTTGAGTCCATCTCACGAAAACGAGTAACTCATAAAAGTTTCGCTGAATTCCTAGGGAGTGGGAATTCTTTATAAATTTTTGAAGTTAGGTATCTAGTAACCCCAGGAAAGAGATTTTCTTAAAAATCTCGAGAGTTAGGAAATGACTTGAGTTAAGTTCATTTAAAATAAATTGAATTGAGAAGAAAATAAATTGTTTCTGACGTAACGAACCCTGGACGGGTTTGGACATGTGGCGCAAAGTGGGCCCCACGTCCAACTTATGCTTAAATGGACAAAAAGGGAAAAGAGGAAGGAAAAAAAAGAAAATCAGAATTTTCTCCCATTCTTTTGATAGGACACGTGAGAGAGTGAGAGGGGAGAGAAAAGTTCTTCCTTCTCTCTACGATCTATGGAGATCGGGTTGTCGAAATCCGTCGAGCCAAGATTTAAAGTTCATCAACTCGACTTGTATACGCTATTGGTACCCACAACATGCAATTGGGTCGAAGATTTCATGTTTGGAGAAGAAAAGTTAGCGTAGAGAAGCCTCTACCTTATCTTTAAGATTTACTTCGCGATCTAAGAATCTCCTGGCTGGTCGCCAAGACTTAAAAGTCGGAGTACTCTTGAGGGCAACGCGTGGACACCAAAATCAAGAATTTTCGTCTAACATTCGAGCAAAGGTTCGGGAAGGCCATGGTCTGCCCTGACTCCAAAAAGTTTCGTTTCGGCCCAAGAGGTAGGGACCTTCCTATTCGTGGTTTATATTTCATCTAAATGTCGCTTTTGTCTTCGTCAATTTCGTAGGCTGTTCGTGTTGTTCCCCACACAAAAACTGATTTTTTTCGTTTTGAGCTGCGATGTTCAGTTTTTCTTTGGGTAAATTTTTGAAGCTGGGATTTGGTCGAGTTTAGGATGAGTTTTATGCCATGTTTATGGCCTATTTGTGGTCCCAATTGGGACGGGTTTGTTGTCGGGTGAAAGAGTTGTTTTTGAGACGAGTTTGGGTAGGAAAATAGTATGTAAGGGAGCTCCAAAGGTGCCCTGGGAACGCAATTGGCGGTTCCACGCAATGGGTATATAATCAATGCTCATAATGAGGCCTCCAACCCTCCTAACTCGACTCACTCATAACTTTCATCCGAGTTCATGGTGTTCTTGAACCTATGGAAATCCCTTTGAGTCTAGAATCCATCTATATAGCTTGATAAAATTTGAACTCATATTTGGTCCAAAATTTCATGCAGTAATAGTAGGCTCCCTTTGCTAGTTCCGTAAGGCCAATCATCAGCTCATACAAGGCCTCCAACTTCAGACTGCCATAACTTTCGCCCGAGTCTGCTTAGGTGTTCTGGACTGTATGGAAATATATTGGAGTCTATAATCTGACCATATGCTTTTCAATGGCAATTGGTGCTCACATCCTTGTTGAAAAATTGATTGTTACAACAAGTGTGCTAATTGTTGGTTGTGTGGATGGAGGATAGGTCAAGGCATTACATGGTTGTCGGGCTATCTTAGGTGCATGATATGCCATGAATTAGCCTAAGAAATGAGGTGTGTCATTACTTGCCCAGGTAGTGACTTGATGAAATGTTAACATGTGTTTGTTTGATTGATTGAAATGTCACTTCTTGGTTAAGAGGTGTCATGTTTGGATGTCAATATGTGTGCTTTAACATATTGGGTTTGTGATGTGTTTTCGTGTGGACATGGCTATTGCATGGTATGTTGTAGGCTAGTTTATTGGGCATTATGCGCCATGACGTGCTCTTAGGGATTTGAGTATGACATTACTTGGTTCAAGTAGTAGTCGGAATGATGTTGATGCATGCTTGTTTGAGGTGTTGACATGAATGATAAATGTTAGTATGACTCCATGTATATTAACGCTTTAATGAATGTATGGACTTTTGTGTGCATTAGACATGAGTGTCCGTATGGTACACTGTGTGTAGTGTACGGTATAAGGTGTCCATAGAGGTTCCTTATACATTGGGTATGACTTAGAGTGCAATGGGCACAATTGCATTGCAATGGTGCACGGGGATATCGCATGGTGTGGGTGTGAGTGCATAGTCGTTATCATTCACCATCCTTAGGAATGGGTTAGACTTCATTGGACGAAGTCCAATGGAGATCCACGGTTTGCATGGTTGACAATCAACACTATGTTTGGTGTTGATGGTGAGACCGGTAAATGGGACAAAGTCCATTGAGTCTCACGGTTGAAGCCACATGAACAAAATTATCCCACTCATGACCTAGAGTTGGCTACGGTAGTGTTCGCTTTGAAAATATGGCGACACTACTTATATGGGGAAAAGTGTAGAATTTACACAGATCACAAGAGTCTCAAGTACCTGCTGACTCAGAAAGAATTAAATTTGAGACAATGAGGTGGTTTAGAGTTATCAAAGATTATGACCAGATAATGATTACCACCCCGAAAAGCTAATGTGGTAGCAAATACTTTAAGTGTAAAGACAAATGGGCAAAGGATATCACTTCAACACAAAGGAATGGAGACTAGCAAATGATGGAGCTATATTAGCTCAACTAATAACGCAACCTATTTTAAAGCAAATGATGATAAGTGCGCGGAAAAATGATGTAGAGTTACAAAAAAAGGTACATATGGTTAGAGATGGTGATAAGACTGATTTTTCAGTAAAAGAAATTGGAAGTTTGTATTTAGAATTGACATGCAGCGATGATAAAGAGCTAAAGAAAAAGTTGCTATTTAAAGCTCATAATACGGTATTTACCATGCATCTTAGAGGTAATAAGATGTACCAGGATTTGAAACAAAGATTATTGGCCGGAAAGGAATGAAAAGAGATGTGACAGTAGCACGGTTCAAGTGTTTAACGTGTCGAAAAGTCAAAGCCGGGAACACTAAGTTCCAACCGGTCCTGTCAATTTCTCCAATTCTCAATGGATGGGATAACATTACCATGGGATTTTGTGGTCGGGGTTTTGCCCCCTCACACAACGAAACATGACTGGTTCTGGTGATATTGATAAGCTCACAAAGTCGGCCCATTTTATACTGATCAGGATGGACTATTCTATGGATCGACTAGCTGAGCTATATGTGAAAGAGATTGTATGATTGCATGGTAAACCGTTGTCTATTGTGTCGGATAGAGATATGCGTTTTACATCGAGGTTCTGGAAGGAACTACAGTCAGCCTTGGGTATTAGGCTGAATTTCAGTATAGCATTCCATCCGCATACAGATGGACAACAGAGAGATTGATTCAAGTACTTGAAGACATGCTTCGAGGATGTGTCATGAAATTTCCTGGAAGTTGGGATAGGTATATTCCATTGATAGAATTTGCCTATAACAATGGTTATCAAGCAAGTATTGGCATGGCACCGTACAAAACTTTATATGGTCGGAGATGTAGAACTCCGGTATGTTGGATGGAGTTGAATGAGCACAAGATGATTGGTCCAGACATAGTAAAAGATACAGAAGAGAAAGTACAAGTTATTCGCAAAGGTTAAAGGCGGCTAATGATTGATAAAAATCATATGCCGATTTAAAAAGAGGAGAGATATTGAGGGAAGTGGGAGACAAGGTCTTCTTAAAAGTATCGACATGGAGGAAAATTCTACGGTTTGGTAAGAAAGGCAAGTTGAGTCCGAGGTTCATAGTGCCATGAGATTTGGAACGACCTGGGCTCAGGCGATCGTTTGGGCACTCCCTTCAGAGTTGGCCAAATTACATAATGTGTTTCATGTGTCGATGCTTCGGAGATACCACTTTGATGGGTCGTATATACTTTTAGTAGAAGATATACAAGTACAGATAGACTTTTCATATGAAGAAGAGCCAAAGGCTATTTTGGCTCGAGAGGTGAAACAGTTGCGGAATAAGCAAGTACCGTTAGTGAAAGTGCTCTGGTAACACCATGGCAGGGAAGAAGCTACTTGGGAGCTAGAAGCAACTATGAGAGCGCAATATTCTCAACTCTTCAATTCAGGTATGAATTTCGAGGACGAAATTCTTTTAAGGGAGTGGGAGAGAGTTGTAATGACCTCAAATTATGCCCTATAACATGTTTAGGTATAATAAAAGTAAATGTATATTTTTCTGGAATAAAATAATGCTAAAAATAAAATAAGCAAAACCCGAAATTAATCTAAGGGTCAAGGGTAAATTAGTAATTTACCAATTCAGGACTTAAAGGTCATAAGATGAAAGATTATATGCTAAGTAGGAATATGAAATAAGTTAATTTCAAATAATAGAAAGAGGAAGGACCAATTAGCAAAAAATGGATAATTGGACTCAAAAACAGAAAAAACTAAACATGGTCTTAAACATATCCCATTTTGGCTTAGAATTAGGGTATTTACGTAGAGAGAAAAGAAGAGGAGAAGAAGAGAAAAGAAGAGGAGAAGAAGAGAAAGAAAGAAGAGAAGAAGAATAGAAGAAGAAGAAGAAAGGAATATATAAGAAGAAGCTTTTAATGTATGGATACTTAGTTAGCACTGTATGGAATATGTAAGGATTTGTATGGAATTCATGTGGGGTTAGGAATTTTCCAACCCCTTTCTTTGTCTATATATAGGTTAGAAAACCCTAACTACAAATATTTATTTATTATGGTCCTCAATGGAGGAAATATTTGTATAGAGAAAATGTTGGGTTTTAGGGGAGATGCTGTCCCTTTTTTTAAACCCATGTTTTTGTTTTGGCCATAACTTATCCAAATTGAGTGATCCAAAATTATGGGTAAACTATACTTCTAGGAGAATAAATTTCCTTGAAATAGGTGTATGCAAATTTGGACCCTAGTGCACCTAGAAATTCGTCAAAGGGGAGCTAGGTTGCATGACACAGCTGGTTCTAGTTTTGACATTAGAGTAGTCCTGGTTGGTTTGGACATAAATTGGCCATCATTCATCCAAATTGAGTGATTCAAAATTCTAGGTAAACTAGACTTCTAGGAGAACAAATCTCCTTGAAATAGGTGTATGCAAATTTGGACCCCAGTTCACCCATAAATTTATCAAAGGGGAGCTAGGTTGCTTGACACAACTGGTTCTGTTTTGACATTAGAGTGGTCCTGGTTGTTTGTGCCATACCTGAGTTTCACTAACCAATTTGAGCGGATTTAAAAATTTCTGCAACTAGACTTATAGGAGAACAAATCTCCTTGAAATAGGTGTCTTCAAATTTGGACCCCATTGGACCTAGAAAATTGTCTAAAAGGGAGCTCGCTTAAAGAAAATAATGATAAAGATAACAAATACATGAAAATGAAAAGATAGGAGTAAATAATAGTTATTCGGGGATATGAGATATGTACAGATGAAATAAAAATGGATTGTCTGCTTAGAACCTAGTAGAGGGATAGATGGGCATGCCTATTAGGGATAAAAGTTTGTAGCATATTGATCAGTTGGCCCTGTTTGGGTCATTACAGTGCCTTCGGGCCCTTATAGAGGTCATTGTCTTATACAATGATAACAGCACCTTCGGCCCCTTATAGAGGTCATTGTCTCGTACAATGATAATAGCGCCTTCGGGCCCTTATAGAGGTCATTGTCTCATACAATAATAGCAACACCTTCGGGCCCTTATAGTTTCCCGTATCCAATTCTAAGGTATATGCATGCATGAAACATAAAAACAAATGACAAGAATATGCAAATGACATGAATATGATAAATGATATGATATGAGGCTATTAACACTCGCTATGTGATGATAAGCATACTCCGTGACAAGAAAAATAAAGTAAATGATACGAAATGTATATGAACAATGATAAGAAATGAAACATGATATGATAAGTAAGTGGCAGATATGTGGTACGATGTGTAAATGATATGTATGAAATATGTGATATGATGTCTAACGCGGTGATGATCCTTATTAGATGTCGTCCATGAGTATTATTCCCACTAAGCTATAAGCTTAGCACGGGTGTTTCATCCGTGTAGGAACAGAAGAAGGAACTAGAAACCCGGACAATCCGCATCAGCAACCAAGGTCAACACAATACTAGGTGCCCACTAAAGACCTTTATGGTCTATTTTGTATATGTATTTGTTTTTTTGTAAACAATGTAAAGTTTTGTATATGCTACACTCTATTTATGGTGGAGTTTGAATATATTTTGTAATCAAGTTAGTTACATAATGTATTTCAAGTTAAATGTTTAACAATATATGAATGAACAAGTTTATTGTTAAAAAAAAAAAAATGATATCTGAGTGTTACAGTTTAAGTAGTCACTGAGCATTACATGAACAACTTATTGAATCAAGTCGAACGAGGTAACCTTGGTTGGCCAATAGTTTACCCAATTCCTCAAGATACATAAGCCCTATTGTCGATGATTATAAAAATGACGGTGAGCTAAACTTTGGTGCTGATCCAATTAATCCAGGTATGGGTTGATTTGATAGGGACTAGAACTTTAATTACGATAGGCATGATGATGAGTTTAAGCTTAAGGTAGATATCCCTACTTTTAGTGGAGATCTTGACATAGAAGGATTTCTTGATTGGATCATAGAGGATCATTTCGAGTATATGGAAATCTCAAGAAAGTAAAATAAAGTTGGTCACTTTCTAATTGAAGGGAGGAGCTTCCGTTTGGTTGGAATGATTACGAGAGACTCGAATTAGGGAAGGAAGAGGTATTGTCTAGTCAAGGAGGCGCATGAAACAATATTTCAGGGGCAGATTTTTACCTCTTGACTATGAACAATACTTGTTCAAATCGTATCAAGGATGTTTGCAGGGGACAAGGACTGTGAATAAGTACACATCTGCATTTTTGAGATTGGCAGCTTGTAATCAATTGTCAGAAAGTGATAATCAATAGGGAACCCATTATTTTGGTGGTTTGCAGGCTAATATTAGTGGTAAAATTAGGGTGATGGTTTTTGAAAAGAGGGGAGGAACTTAGCTTTTGAAGTTTGAATTGATGTATCAAGAAAAGACCCGAATCGAGAATTATAGGTAATATGGGTGGGGGTGGGACAACAAACAAATAACTCATTGAAAGAGGCAAGAAAATACAAGGTGCACAACCCTCTAATCAACCGGGTCCACAAACAAAAATAGATCAATTAAAGCTCCAATTAAGGTACAATCAAGGTAACAATACATATCCTCCTAAAATAATAATAACAACTTTATACAAAGCCTGGTCCTTCCCAAGTGTTTTCTATGCAATTAATGAACCCGCATCAATCTAATGAGTGTCAATGTTGTAGAAAGGCGTAAAGAAGAAAACATTTGATAAATGAGTTTTTGAAAATTTGACGATGAGGATGATGAGAATGATTTTGAACATGAGGTGTGCACATGTGTTGTAAGGAAGCTTATGTTGTCACAAAAGCATGGAGATGATACACAATGCCACAAGCTATTTCACATTAGATGTACCGTGAAGGGAATGAGACTTGAATTGATCATTGATAGGGGCAGCCGAGAGAACATTACTGGGCGTAATGTAGTTCAAAAATTGCAACTGACCCCAGAAAAGAACTTGCATCCTTATACAATTAGGTGGATCAAAGAGGTAAATGGCATTCAAGTGAAAGAACGTTGTAAGGTACCTTTTCATTGGCAAATATTCACGAGGTTTATCGATATATCTGATATTGTCACGCTACAATAACTTGTGAAGAATATATAAATTTAGAAAGAGGGTGTGTTATACTTTATTGCCTATGGAAACAAACTAAACCAAACCAAAGTTGCTAAAGTGGAGGGGTGGAACTTTCTACAAAACGCATAGATTTAATGATTTTGTCAAAGAATGTAAAGATACCCGAGAGATTCATGTAATGATTATAAAAGGGGAAAATATGAATGAGCCAATCAAAGTGAATAAAATTTCAGTGGAGGTACAAGAACTATTGACCGAATTTCATGATGTTTTACCACGATACACCAAAATGAAAGCTGACTCTCTATGATATTCAACATCACACTGATTTGGCAGAGCTCTAAGCACTTAAAGTGGCCGACTGGTTGGGCCGAGCCCACACGGCCAAGGTAGCCGAAATGGGCCTGGACTGAGCATAATTTATATTGGGTCGCCATTTGCCTACCATCCCACTAATGTACAAAAAAAAAAAAAAAGGTAGCATTTCATGCCATTGTCAGTAAGTAAGCCAAACACCCCTCACCCTATGCCTTATCTTACACCATATGCGTAGGATTTCTATTCCTTTCTCGAAGTTCACAAAAGCACATTTTTTAAGGCTCTAATCCTTCATATTCTACAAGTTATCAAGCACTTTCTCTACTCCCAAACATGCCTTTAAGGGTCTTACCCCATCAAAACAACCAATGTCCATATTCAACATAGAAGAAGAAGTTAGTACTTTGAGAGAGTGACATCTTAATTTTGATACAAATTTAAAGTTGTGATATGAAAGCCAGATCGATTTTCCAATCCTGAATGAGAAGAAAGAGTAGAGATCAAGCGACTTCTCTTCTCTTCAAGAGGGTTTGAAAGAATGAGCACAAAGCATGGGGAGAGAAAACACAACTCACTCTTCACATACATCACCTTCTTTCTTATTCTCCATTACACCATGACATCCAGAAACCTCACATTCACGAAAGCCCCTCTCTTTCCTTAGGTTTTCCTAAGCTTCTAAGAAAGGCCTCCACAGACACCTACCTTATCTTCTGACACACCACCCTTTTTATTCAAATGCATTAACATATCAATAGAGAGAGAAGGACCGGGACTAAGGAGAGGAGTTTTGTAGATGCTAATGATGATCGGAGGACTTTACAAATTGCAGGAGTCGCCGAAACAAATTCGATCCAGATATGTGAGGAAAAGATTAAGAAGACAAATGATGAATAAAGAGAGAAGAAAGCGCTTGGATGTTTCCACTTGTCGTGTGTTGTGAAGCGAGGAATGAGGATTTGGGCTAATGATTCCCTCGGGGAAGGGAGAAATGAAGAATCATCGTCAAGGAGCTGGAGGCCTACAATTGTCCGCGAGAAAGAGAAGACTAAAGAGAATCATTTTGGTGTTTGCAAAAGGAAATTAAGGTTTTCCATTTGAGTGGGGGGTTTTGTTTTTCATTATGGTGTTCTTAAATGTTGCCTTTGGATCAGTAAGGGGCAATTATTTTTTTATTTTTTATTTTTAAATTTGGCAATCGGGATAGCCCAAAAAAAATCTAGCCAGACAAGCTCAATGCTGATTGACCCGATGGGCCAATCAAGTTGGGCCAAATTTGGCCCAATTTTTTCAGGCTAATAAAATTAGAGCCTAGCCTAGCCATAATTTTAGGTTGACTAGGTTAGCCTAGCGGGTCGAGCTCAAATTGCTAGCTCTAGATTTGGGTCATGGTGCTAGCCTT
>JAEQBH010002878.1:0-105125 GCA_016808115.1 Tetrastigma voinierianum
AAGCAAGGTTATATGGGAATCAATGCATAGAAAATCCACTTAAGGATGTCGGTAAGCAAAAATTTGTTGTAGGAAAATAGTACAAATAGGAGATGGTAGACAACAAGGACATAAAACTCCAAATCAATGAGTACCACAAATTCTTCCAGGGAGAAGGCCCAAGGGCTGAAAAATATTACTAGAAGCTATTTGTAGCAAGATTGTTTGATAGAAAAACTACTTGACTAATTGGAGTGACTACAAACAAAAATTAAAAACAAATAAAAGCAATTGTCTTGATCTAATCACTCACATCATCTTAAAGATACAAATCGCAAGAACAAAAAGAATAACCAAAGCAAAACAAATGACCATAAACCGACTAGTCAACCCAGGCCCAAAGATACGAACATAAAGCTGAAACTCTAATAACAAACCCCAGTTTCTAACTCCTAGACTTTAAAAAATAAAGGCACTGGTTATGTTTGTGGCAAGCCAGGCCATCATGCACCCCAGTGCAGAAAGAGAGTAAGAACTGGAAATAGTGGAAATCCTCCTAAAGCCAACTTGGTTGAAGGAGATGACATAATAGTTGTTGTTGTCTCACAAGCTAACATGGTGACCAATTCCAAGAATTGGGTGGTTGACTCTTATAGAGATCCCCGAGCCCGACCTGACCTGATTGGCGGATCTGAATCGAAACCCGGGGATGCTCGACCGAAGCCATTAGTCAAATCCATTTCATTAATATAAGTGTTTTCATTCTCAAATATTTGCGGAAGCGATTTCAATTTGGGGCAAGCTCATAAACATTTACAATTTCAATGCAATTCCTTTACAAAATATGCATTTAACCAAAAAGGGCATTTTATACCGTTTACAACATAATATCCAAAATCATATTCATATATAGGTACAAAATAATTTCGGAGTTGAACTCCTTTTGTTTACAAAACAATGTCATGCTCAAAAATGGTGAGGATGCATGTGACGGAGCATACTCCGTGAACTTTCTAAATGACTCTGAGCTCCTCGACCTTGGGTCCACTTTCAATCACTATCTATCACTCGGTACCTATGCATTGATAAAACAATACGCTAAGCATTTTCATGCTTAGTGGTTCTATACAGTTCTTTATTCCATTTCAATTCAATACGAATGATGCATTTATCAAAATAATGCCTTTATACAATGTCTATGTGTAATGTAAAAGATACTTATACAAATACACTTTTTAATATCATTTTTCCCTTTTCGATTTGCAATTTCACATAAGACTATGGAGTCAACATTCACGACAAATTTAGTTGGTGAATCCTGTCCTATTTGTCATTCAGTAGCAATGTGATTTCACATTAAATATTACAATCTCACATATGACTATACAAGTCAGCATTCACGACAGATTTAGTTGGTGAATCCTGTCTTGTTTGTCATTCAGTAGTAACGTGATTTCACATTCAATATTACAGTCTCACATATGACTTAGAAGTCGACAATCACGACAAATTCAGTTGGTGAATCCTGTCTTGTTTGTCATTTAGTAGCAATGTGATTTTACATTCAACAAATACGATTACCTTCGCGGCAAATTCAGTTAGTGAATCTCGTCATGTTGGTCATTCAATAATACATTTCCAATCAATTTATTCATATGCAATAATTTCACTTATAATTCAAATACGTGCACATGCGAGATGTTGGCTAAATATTTGAATACTAATAATTCAAATCAATATATATATATATATATATATATATATATATATATATATATATATATATATATATATATATATATATATATATATATATTTTTCAAAAATAGAACTTGAAATGGGGTGAGTCCTGAAGAGCAGAGAACAAAAGAACAAGCCAATTCTTCGATCCTTGTCTCTTTCGATACGGTCTAGGTCAGAGTTATCATCTTAACACTTTTTGGTCGAATACAAATTCCCAACTCTTAGTGGTTGAACAATTAATCAGCACTAAACAAAATCATTAAGTGCTGATACATTTTCATTTAGTTTTTATCCTTATTGAACCCCCATTAATTTTATTTATGGTCATAAACTATCGGTGTATGAATCTGAGACTTTGGATAGAAATCAAAAATACTCACTATGAACAGTGTTTACGTCGTGGCGTAGCAAGGCTACACTGTAGCGTACCCGAGGGGGTGCCATTTTGGCACCCCAGCCTCGCCGCGACGTGGGTTCCCTACGATGTGGCGTAGGAACCCGAAAATGCCAAGTTTTCCAGTTTCTCATTTTTGCGTTTTTCTCCAAGAATCACCCCAAAATCCAAATGAAACTCTACAAATCACTCCCCAGGCATTCTAATATCATCTAAACCTGACCATAAGTAAAAAACCCATGGATGGATTAGGATGTTTCTTACCCAACATCATTTAAAGAAATCTAGGATTTGGTTCTTACCTTTAAATCCCTTTGAATCTTCTTCACCCAAGATGCTTGATCATTTAGAAGCAATGAATGGGAGAAATCACACCAATCCACTTCTTCTTGCAAAACCTGGCTTTCTCCTCTCTTCCCTCAACGATTTTGCACAATGGCTTTCCAAGACCAAATGTGGTCTTAAGTCACTCATTTCTCCTAAGGACATGTTTGGCACATAAAAAACCCATTTTTTGATTTAAGTTGCTTCAATTTATATAGCACATATATCACTTCTATTGCATAAACACATAAACATTTCTCCAATTGACCCTTAGGTCCTTATTTTACAAAATTTCAAATTTGCCCACTTTTTCACTTGAGTTTATTTCAGTTCAATCAATTTCTCATTTTAGCATATAATATTTAATCATATGCTCACATGTTCATTTCACTTTTCACAATTTATCAATTTATCAGTTTTTCTGGAAAAACCCAAGTTTGGCTTAATTCATACCCGGTATTTATAATAAAATTATTATAGAAATTCTAGGGTATTTTAAACGTCTGACTCTGTGCTACAAGGCATATTTGTGCAAAGAGTTGCTTTTATACACTTGATAGGGGATGATGAAAAGGTTGTCACCTTGGTGACTCGCCTTTGCTCGGAAGTCGGAAAGAAATTGTCATTGTTGAAGCTTACTACGGGAGGAAAGACTCTAGCTTTGAATGATGTGTTGCATGTTCCCAATATTAGAACAAATTTAGTTTTAGTTGCTCTATTGGGAAAGGTGGGGGTTAAAGTGTCATTTGAATATGACAGGATTGTAATGACAAAAAAATAATATCTTTGTAGGAAAAGGGTTTTGTAATCAGGGGCTCTTTATTTCCGGTATCTGAAGTTATAAATCAAATGCTTATTCTTACCTTGCCGGATTTGATTCTTATAATATATGGCATGCTATATTAGGACATGTGAGTAGTGGATATATTAAGAAAATGCAAACTCTAGGCCTTATAAATAATATTAATTATTCAATCTTAAATAAATGTCAAATATGTGCTACTTCTAAGCTAACTAGAAAGACGTGGCTCAGTGACTAGAGAAACAAAACTGTTAGAACTTATTCATTCTGATATAAGAGATTTAAAACAAACTATGACTAGAGGAGGAAAGAAATTCTATGCAACCTTCATTGATATTAATTCTAGTTCACTAGAGTTTGCGCTAGAAATAAAGATGAAGAATTTTATATGTTCTTAAGTTATAAAGCTAAAGTAGAAAATCAACTTGATAAGAAAATCAAAAGGATTAAATCTTATAGAGGGGGCGAATACATCCCTTTAAATAATTATTGTGAAAAGGACGGAATAATTCATGAAGTGACTCCTCCTTAGTCACTTGAGTCAAATGGAGTTGTTGAAAGAAAGAATAGGACTCTTAAAGAGATGATGAATTCTCTACTTGTTAGTGCTTCAGCACCTAATAATATGTGGGGTGAAGCCAAATTGTCTGCATGTCATCTACAAAATAGAATTTCATACAAAAAAACTTGTAAGACACCCTATGAGTTATGGAAAGGTCATGCACCTAACCTTAAATATTTGAGTGTGGGGGTGTCTTTGATGAGTGTGAAACTCATCTATGCTTTGAGTTCATTTCACATGCTATTTTTAGGTATTTTATATCCATATTCATGTAAAACTCATCACATTTCCTCTAAACTTGGTGTTGTAAAGTTCTTGATGAAGCAAGTGATTTGTAGAAATGAGAGCATTTTCCCGAAAGGAGAGTCCTTGGGTGTTTTCACCAGATCACGTCATTGGGAAGATGTAGATTTTTCTGTACCATCTGGAATATCAAATGGTTCAACTCCAATTATGGTTGCATTTTTGTTCAAATATCTTTCTAACGACACCTCCACATGCCTAAATCAAGTTAAAATGAAGAAGTTATGGTCGAGCAAGTTTGGAGAAAGAAAACCGTAGCATAGCGAAATAAATGTCACAACAAACCCATAAAACGTTGCGACAAAAGGTGTCGTGCCTGACCAGAAAGCCCCAAAAATTGCTGTTTTGGACTATTTTCAAGCCTAATTCACTAGGACTATAAATACTCATTTTTTAGATTTTTAGGGCAAAAAAGGAGGTGGGAAAACACCTCTCATGAGGGTTTCTCTCTCTAAAACCTTCCCATGTTTCAGTTTAGCTAGGGGTTTTGATTTTTAGTAGATCTTATAGTTTTGGAGCAGATTTTTATTTGTATTGAAGAGATTTCAGTGCTATACTCAGAGATCCAGATTTCATTACTATTGAGACAATTGACTCAAATCACGATTTGTTCTCTCACTCCTTATCTCTTGATTCCTTCTTCCATTTTACGCACATTGCTTGATTGGTGATGATTGGAATCGGTAGCAAACATTAAACACCCTCTAGGGTGAGGATTATTGAACATTCAAATTTGTAGATTTATAGTTTTATTTTGTGGGTTTGAAAACTGAATTATATATTGTATTATTGTTCTTGTAATGAAGCCCATTCTAAGTATTAGTAGATTATACCCGAAAAATAGATTTATATTTGTGCTCTGATTTCCCGGAAGGCCTTTGGTGACATCAGAGAAGACCATACATGAGCAAAAAGAGCAGTAACTTAGGGGTATGATAAACTAATATTTTTAGAACTAATACACTCTAAATATCACTGTGTTTAATCATAGGTGTTGTTCTAACCTCTAACTTCAAAGTTCCCTTGAGTGTAATGGAAGTGTGTTCGCGAGCATAAGAGTTCCAACTAATGATTTATTAGTTTAATGTTTAGAGGTCATCTCAATTTGGTAGAATAATCTTGATCTCGTGTTAGCAAAAATTCTAATCAAGGAGAAGAGTATTCTATTTGAAATGCAGAATGAGGTACCAATTGTATTGGAGAAGACTTGTGTTACCACGTATGTATGGGAGCGAATGTCTTTAGTCACAGAAATGGATGTGAAATCTTTAGTTTAGGAAAAACAATCAAATCTTAAAGAGGATCAAATCCTAAAAGTAGCTATTTATACCCATTGATATGGTTTAGGAATATGGTTATCTAAATAGTGAAATGTATAGTGTCATGAGGTATTCTAAGGCTATACTACTTTGCCCTTAGACAAATCCAACATTCAACTCACAAATGTTATGCTTTAAAGAAACACAAAGTGATTGTTAAATGAAATTATTCCCATCCACAGTGCCTCTTTTCATACATTTTAGACTTTAGTAGTTGTTTGTTTGATAGATTTTATAGTGGTGAAGTTAGTTTTAAATCAATTTTTACTTTAGCTAAGTGATTTTAATTCTCATCATATTTGATCACCTAGATAGTGAAGAACCCTTGTACTTGGAGTGCTTAAATTCCAATTATAGAGAATCTCCATCCTCGTGGGTATTATATATGAACTCATAGAGTCCACTTTATTACTTGTATGACCCGTGCACTTGTGGAAAGGGGTTTAGTGTTGGTAATACTTTTCATTAAGTTTGTTTTTTTTTTTTTTGAGTATATTTACTTTAAAATCAGTTTTTGAGTATTTACCATATTCACTTTCTTTGGCCATATTTTCATATATATACATCTTTGGTCATCAACAAGTTTTTAGGGCCGTTGTCGGGGATTGGCGCGGTTCACTTTCTCTCATTGGAAGTTAACATTTTGAAGAACGAATGATTTGTTAATTTAGGCAATTTTCGTTTTTATTTTTGGTTGTGATTTGTTTCTTAGCTAATTTTTTTTACTGTTAGTATTTTGTAATTTATTTTCTTTGTTTTCTTCATATTTGTAGGTACTTATGGAGGAATATTCAGAGCGGATAGACTTGCCTCCATAGAAGCCAAACTTGACTTACTTTTTCATCATTTAGACAAAGAATTCTATTGATTCACTCATGGAACAAGGAATATTTATTGGTTGTGGTTTTGGTATCAAAGGCGATCTTGTCTATGAGAACCGAGTTGTATGCAGTGCCCCTGGCGTATGCCTATTCGAGAGACCAGGCCCACATTTGGGTGGAAGAAGAGTTGTCTCTTATTCTGAAGCATATTTTGACCTACTAATGAGTAAAACTCATTGAATTTTTAGTCCATTTTTCTTATTTTTGTTACAATATAATTGCCTATTTTTATGCATAAATATGTGCTGTTGCAAATTTATATTTTGTAGAAATTTTAAGCATAAATGAAAATTCTAGCAAAAATAAGGAGTGAAAACATATCAAGAGCCTAGGTGAGGTCGCGATAAAGAATGCGTGTCATGACTAGAAGTGATGGCAAGCCAAATAAAAGCTGTTGTGACAGAAGAACACTTGCTGAGACCAAGAAAGGAGAGACTTCCAAAGAAGATAATGTCGCGACACCGTTTTGAGGTCGTGACACGAAAAGAAGATATTGTTAATTCGCGCGGAGAAATAATGTCCGCGACCCGGAAAGTAAAGTGAGATGGACTTGCATGTCTCTGCTAAGCAATTTCAAGTTGTGACAAAGATATAAGTTGGAGACTCCAATCAAGGTCGCGACTTGGAATTCATGTCACGACAATAAGAATGAGCTGCATAGTTAAAAATGTTGTGACTAAGAAGTGAGGTTGCGATAGGAAGGGCAGAATTGAAGTCACGACATAAATTTCAGCAAGGAAAGAAACGATTAGGTCGTGACCTAAATTTTACGTCGTGACAAGACAATGAAAAGACAACAATTTTAAGTCGCAACATGAGAAGGGGAGTTGTGACCAAGGATCAGTGGCTGACAACAGAAATGAGGTTGTGACATACTTCTGAGGTCGCGACATAGAATGCAGTAGAAAACAATACAGCCAGGTCGCGACATGGAATTGAAGTCGTGACATAGAATTTATTGAAGGGTCAAAAAAACTAAGTGCGCGGCAAAGATCAACATAGCGGCAGCAAGGCGATGTCGCGACATCAAATCAAGGTTGCAACATATATTCCAAAACATAGCAGAATAGTCAGGTCGCGACCAGAAATAGAAAAATTGAAGGGAACTGTTGAGACTGAGATGAGGTTGCAACTGAATAGGAAGAAGGAATAGTCGCGACATACTTTTTGAGGTCGCGACAAGAATATCAGTGATTAAATAAAATATTAGGTCGCAACCTAAATTCCACTACGCGACGAAAACCATTAGACCCGGCGGGTTTGAGTCACGACACAGCGAAGACTCAAGATAAGCGGATGGCGTCATAGCGAAAGTCGTGACAGACTCACGGAAACAAGAAAAATGAAATTAACAGCAAATTCTCCCTTTGCGACAACTAACATAGTCACGACCACGGAGATTCATGCGACCGCTAATCAACACAGCGAAGAAACAAGTCGCGACATAAAACATCAGGTCGCAGCTCAGCAATTGCAAGAAAAAGAGAAAGAAGGTTGCAACCAGTTCCCTGCTGTCACGACGGACTACATAAACCAGACCTAAATTCCACGTCACGACAAGAAAACAAGTTTTATGGCTTGTCGTGACCTAAAACAGTGAGCTGGGCCATTGATTTTAGGGAAATCCACCTAGAGCCTTGGAATCAAGCCCAATTTTTGAAAGTTATAAATAGGTGTACACAGTTTTAGTAAAAAAAGCTTTTCTTTTTAGGAACCCAGAACGGGGGAAGAAGAAAACTCAACATATTTAAGAATGAATTTTTCTCTTTCTTTTCTTTCTTTTCTTGGATCTGAACCAACGATCTATTAGAATGTTGAAGCTGGAAGCAATATTTCAATTTCTTTACAAATTACTACCTGAGTTTAATGAAGTCTAGACAATTTCTAGAATTCGTTTCTTCTCAGTTTATTGCAACTACAGTGGGTATAATTGATCAATGCTCCATTGTATATTGTAATGCAGCTTTCAGAAGCGCAACTTCCACTAGTTTGAATTTATTGTTAGTTACAGTCTTTCCTGCATAAATTAGAAGGAAGTACCAGGAATTTGTGGAGGATTTATTTGATTGATGTGTTTATCATGAAATTATTCCCAATCGTAGTTTCGAATACCCGTCCAAGGATTGTATCCTACTTTGATTTCTAGGAGGCCCTTTGAGTGACACAGAGACGGCGATTCTTGAGAGTTAGGAACATTCTAATTGTGGGTATGTTAGACTATTATTCAAGAACTATTGAGCTCTGAGAGTTCACTTAGATAAATACCCAGTTCACTCATAATTGATGTTGGAAGGGATTATTTATCAATTTAAATCATCAGAGATTTCACCTGTACGTTTAGAAACTCGTATTACATGTTAGCTTAGATCTAATCAAGGGAAGGGAAGTATCCATTAGATTAAAAAGATGAGTCATCAATTAATTTGTAGAAGTCTTGCAACAACCATGAATTGGGAAGTAAGAAATCTGTAGTCTCAAGATATTAGGCATCTTTGACAAATCCAGATCCAAATTTAGGATAGAGTTTTAAATGGGATATAATGCAGAAATTGATTGTTTCACAGTATTTCCTTATTAGTGTTCATTTTTACAGAGAACTGATTCAGTCCAATTAATCATAGTGTCTATAATTTCATTAACTTATTTTTAATGTCCTAAGTTCTTTACGTTATCTTTAAGACAATTATCATTTAATCTTTAGTTGATAAACTTTATCATTGAGGTTCAGATAGTATGGATCTTGAGTAGTTGGGGTAGTTGGTTTTGATCATCCAAGTCAATCTCTATGGGAATTATATCTGGACTTACATCCATTTTTTTACTACTTGTATGACATGTGCACTTACAGTGTCATAGACTAAACCTATTCATAATTCCAGAACATTAAACCAATTTTATTCATTTTAAAGAAACTCCAGTCCAATTTGACATGGCCACATGAAAGTTGTAAAACTCCCGTGGAGGTGTTAAATTGAGAGGTTTAGTCTATATAACAAAAGGCAAACACCTACATGGATGAGAACGAAGGATGATAAAGTCTTCATGAGCAGAATTTGCGGTCGCGTATTCTTTCCGGAGTCAACACTTAGTGCTAGATTAGAAAACATTAGAAGTTGAATAGGACACTTAGTCAAGCATTCAAGGAAAAATTTTCTAAGACCTCTCCTAGTAATACTTCTACAAATCCCAATGAATGCATGGAGAATCCTTTGAGCAATGTGCAAGAACTTCCTATCTTGAAATTTGTGGAAGAAAGTGAAAATGGGCAAGGTTGGAAATAGAACAAGGCACTCTTAAACAACTTAGAGGATGAAGAGCCCATAGTGGATGAACTTTAAGTTGAAGAAGAAAGTCAAGTGATGGTTATTGAAAAAGTCTTGGTGAAGATTGACACATTTACCTTCCTCATGGATTTTGTGACTTGGGGCATTGAAGGGGATCTAAAAAATTCTCATATACTAAGAAGACCACTTCCTTCCTCAAGCCAAGCATGGATGGACATCAACAAGAGAGAGCTCACCTTGCTTGTGGGTGAGGAAAGCAAAGTTCAATCTCGACCAACCATTAATTTTGACTAAGCAAGAAGAACCATGTGCATAAGATTTATGCTTGCTTCCATCAAAAGGGCACATATTTGAAGAAGTCCCACTTTAATCATAGATGTGCTTGCATTTGCACCATAAGGGACTTTTAAGAAGCTGCGGCTGAACCACTAGCCACAATTAAAGGGGGTGTGAGTTTCTTTTCCCCATTCAAACTACGGAAGAAACCATCCTTGAGCTGAATGGTTATGAAGAGAAAGTTCTATCCAAGATGGATGATTGGTCAAGTGGAAGCACTAGTACTTTTCCAATGAGTCTAGTTGGACTCTAGAAACGGAGCAGCTTCTTAGGAGGCAACCCAAGCTAAGTAATAAGGATCCTATCCATTCACTTTTCTTTCTTTATATTTTAGTTATTTTATTTGTTTTTCATTCTAGGTTGCAATGGTGTTTTAACTTTGTTTGTTAGTGTTTTCATAATAAAGTAGGTTTGAAGCTCAAGATGTTGTCATGACTAGTTTTCAAGAGCAAAGGCGAAGAGTTGGAAAGTGGTTGATGCACTTATAGTGCTTGAAGTGTGAAAATGATGGAGTTGAGATGTTGAGAAAATTTTAAGTTTTTGAGATGAAATGAACCAAATTGAACTGAAATATAAAGTTGGAAGGTTCATGATCATGCTTTAGGAGAATTGAAAACAGGAGGACTTGCCTTGGAGCATGATTGGCACATATTAGTTTAAGAAGTGAGTTTAAGCATGAATGAAAGAATTAAGGGTTTCTATTGGAGTAATTTTGAGAGAATATATAATCAAGAAAGACTCATGAAGGATAGCAAGTGATATGGGCAAGAGACAAAGCAATGAGAACCTAAGGAGTCAAGAAATCATCACACTAGACAACATTGGACATTCTGATTTTTCTGTATTGATTGAGGCTCCAAATGGTTCACTTCAACCCATGAGCACATTCCACATTGAAAGATCTTTCCAATGAGTCCTTATACATTCAATTCTGAGCTTAAATGAAGGAGATATGAGTATAACAGGTTAGAGGAAGAACATGGGGTGTTGAGCAGGGTAGCGGTGTGTCAGGCCACAGTCACGAAAAGAGGCTCATAAACTCCTTAAAACCCATTTTTTATTCTTCTACTTCACTCTATCTTGCCACACACATTCCCTCCAACCTTTGCAACTTCTAACCACTTTCAAATTCATCTCTCATCCACTCAAATTCTCAATCACATCTCTCCCCAATCCATCTTCATCATCTCCAAGCTTCAAAACCCATCACAAACCCACAAACTTACCATTCTTGAACCCCAACTTTACATCCATCATTCCAAGTATCAAAGAGGAGTTACAATGGAAAAAAATTTTGTGCTTTGTTGTTTGTTTTGTGGATCATTGTTGATTATTGGAGTGATTTGCACGTGAAAGAGGTTTTGAAAGTCAAAACTCACTTATTTGGTGAGGGAAGTTGGTGCACACCAAGTGTTTGAAAATGCCACACCTGACTTTCATGGCTCCAAAGAAGCAAAAGAGTATATCAAGGGGTAGTATACCAATGTCAAGGTCTAAAAATTCTCAAGGTTCCTATTCAAAGTGGCCAAGACTAGAAATGAGAGTTCACTTTTCCCAACTCTCTCTATTTCCCTTTTACTTTATTACTTTATTGCTTCCTTTTGCTCATTGCTAGACATTGGGATGTTCATCCCAATTTGGGGTGTTTATTTTGGTTGGTTTATCATGTCACACACCCCCACATGTTGCACTTGATAACTTTGAGGATGAAATTTTCTGGTGTTTTTATGGATAATGACTTTGATACTTTCAAACTTACATCTTAGTTTTGGTTTATTTTGTTAGTTAGAGTTTTTGTCTACACATACACTCAAATAAATTGCACATACAATTTTGACATGCTTAGGACATATTGAGATCATTGCTTGTTGAGTAAACATGCGGGAAAGGATTTATTGACCCTCTGTTGTATGATCCTTTATTCTACCCATGCACCCAATTTTGATTGAAGAGTCTAAATAAGTAGCTTATATTGTGAAAAACCCATAAAATTTTCAAAAAGAAAAAAAAAGGTTTTGAAAACCTAAAAACAATTAAATTAAAAAAATTATCTTTGAGTTAATTGAGTTTTTCTTGGGGTAGTTGTGATGTCAATGAGGACCATAATTGAACCCTTGAGATATGGAAAGTATTCTAGATAATAGGACTTAAAGTTTAATGGGTTATCTCCCTAATAGGCTATTTAGTCATTGGTTTCTCAAAATCCATGCACTTAGTCAATAAATACCCTTGAAAAGAAATTTTTGCTTGGGTTAGAGAAGGTTTATCATAATTCATCTATCTTTGATCTCCATAGGTTCTAGAACTTGTGCTATTATCGCTTGAGTCGAAATCCTATGCAACATAACAATTGAGAAATGATATAGGCCACCATCCTTGGAAAGTTTGTGCCTTTCAAGCTAACCTTATTAATATGCATATGCATATTCCTCTAGTACCAAATTGTTGAGCCTTAAAGAGCCAAAATTCTGTTCATAAGAACCAAGTTTGAAGTCAACAACCTTCCTATACTTTACTATCCATCGGTAAAGAACCAAACTTACCCATGACATGAGGACTTGAACATAATTGAGAAATGTAGTGAGGAGCAAGTTTGGAAAAAAAACTCAAATTGGTGGGACTGAGTTAGATATGAAAATCAAAGGAGTTCGTGAAAAGGAAGGAGGAAAAAAAACCAAGTGAAAAACAAGCAAAAAATGATAAAAGTCAAGGAGTGAGTCTAGCCTCGTAGCCTTCTAATGAGTCCTAAACTTATCTATTTTTAATCCATTTTTCTGACATATTTTTAGTAGTTTCATATATGTTTTAATGCCAAATTATGGAATATTCACCAACTTTGTGTTTTGCAAGTTTTAATTCAAAAAGGAGATAATTTCAGCAAAAAAGAAGAAAAAAAATGGCAAATGCAACATTCTGCAATAAGTGACATAGTTTTTATATCAGCGACCGAACTCAAGCAGACCAAAAAACATGTTGTAGCCGAGTAGGCTGTATATCACAACAAAGTCCAGGCTGAACTCAAGGCTAAAATAGAATTTTGTCGCGACAATGTTGAAGAAGATTGTGAAGAAGACTATCGCAACACTCTCTACTTTGTCGCGACATTGAGCAAGGCAAATGGCAGTGAAACTTTGTCGTGACAATGCTGACTCTGTCGCAACATAAATGACTGAAGATTAAAAGATGAGCTTTGTCATGACAAAAGACAAGTCTGTCGCAATAGAAAATGACAAGGTATAAACACAAGTCAGCTGCGGCAAGTGTTTCTATTTCGCGACAAGTTTTTCAACATGGGACCAGCTAATTCGTGTGTAGCCATATTAAGACCTCTTAAATCAACAAAGAATTTATACCTTAATACCTCATTACTGCTATAGACGTAGCTCTTATAGTATAGTGGCTATAGGATCGTCCATATGGATGGGTTTTCTTCGTGGGAATGACTAATAATTAAGCTTATACTGGTGATTTCATTTTGGATATTTGGGTTGTGATAAAAATAGGGGATTTTAGTGATTAAAACTAAAAATAAAAATTTACTAAAACACAAAAACAAATCCCTTAGAGCGTCAGGTCATTAGGTTTCAAGTTCCTTGGGCAAAGGAGGGGTTTTATGGGTCTTTTCCTTGCATTGGGGAGGATAACATATAGTTATCTCCCAAATCATATCTTCGTTTAGCTATAATAATTGACCCTAAATAAATATCCTTGAAAATTGGTATTTGCTTCCCATTAGTGGTTTCGAATAGTGAAGAACATCTCCTTGACTCACCTTCGATAGTGTAAATGATAAGCGGCAGTATCCTTTGGATCATGATAAGTATCCAATGAGCCTTGAGAGCTTACTAGATAATAACCATTCAAGGTGAATCGAAGAGATCGGACCTAGAATTTGAAGGAAATAAAAAAAATCCTTGAATCACCTTTCAATAACCCATAGATGATAACTAACGAATGTCAATGGATCTAGCAATAAGCATCCAATGAACCCAAAAGCTTATCAAATACGGATCATTCAAGGTAACCCAAAAGGATTTAAAATCAATGCTTGAAAAGAAACCATTAATGGTGGAAAATACCTTCGTTAAAACATGGAAAACCCCCACCTTTTCATTCGAAAACTTCACCTAGTTTCCTTTGCCCTAAGGAAACGAAGGATTTAGCCGCTCCTCCTCTTTTCAGAGGTTGTTTGGTTGTCGAGAAAGAGAAGAGAGAAAACGAGAGAGAAAATATAGAAAGCACGCTGTAAGCTTTCTTTTGGATATCAACTGAATAATTACAAAGTCTTTCGGGGTTGTTTATAACACCATTCCCTTACAATTACCAAAATCTACAACTCATAACACTATTACATGAGGAGAAAGTGGGGAAAAATCAAAAATAAAAAAGTCAAAGCAAGAAGGTTCGTAGGAAATTTTGCAGAGGGTTGGGAAAATTTGCAACCCTTGCGAATTTGACAAGGCTTTCACTACATGTTCTGCTGTAAAATAAAAAAATAAAAATATCAGCTATCAAACATCTGCAAGAGGTGGAATAGCCTCAATTTGGGTAGTAGCTGGAGGATCATCAACTAGTGAGGCTGCTATAATATTTAAAGAAAAATGGCTACAATATATATGGATGGATAGGGAGACTTCTCAAGCTTTCCAAAGAGACCTTCGTCACTCCATTTGGGCTTCAAATGATCAAGTTAGACTCTGGTAGTTAAGGAAGAAGAAGAGAGGTTAAAAGTGACCAGGTTAATTTTAAAATTATGTCTTTATAATTTTAAAGTGTTATTTCTATATATATCTAGATTCTACACTCTCTAATCTTTCCAACGAGACCAAGATCACCCAAATCGGAGTTCGAATGAAAACGTTATGGCCAAAAAACCAGGGGTTGTGAAATTCTAAGAATTAGTAAGGCTGCGAAAATCTGTGAAATTTCTGAGTTAAAATCCTATGAAATTTCTGGGGTTGCAAAAAATAATGTTTCTCGTATTTTTTTTTACACACTTAGAAGCTTCCCTCTCCCATAAATGCACTAATTTCACCTTGAAATGAAAACAAAGCTCTAGGAATCAAAAATGAATCAAAAATCAAACCAAGACAAAAACAAATTTAAGGAAAAATGAAGAATGAAAAACAAGGATATGGACTTTGTAGTCTTAGGAAAGACTAAGTCCATCAAACCCAATCTTGTCTCCTTATTGCTTTCTTTGCTCTTGAGTGGGGGTTCATTGTGTTGTTCAAAATCAAGCTCACTTCAAGATTTGATTCCAGTGGAATGTTAACTTTTAATAATCTGCCTTAAGAATCTCAAATCCACTGGAACATATACTCCTACAAGAATACAGGACAAACACCAAACAAAATAGAAACAATTCTACAAAAAGGGTTAAGGTTAGTTGAAAGAAATAAAAAAAAATGATAATAAGAAAACTAAAAGTAAAATGCTAAAAAATAAATGATAGGAGAAAAATCATCGACTTGTGATCGAGGGTCCTGAGTATCCTGCCAATAGTCATTAGCACTAAGGCACCATCCTTGGCAACGGCGCCATTTGATTCGTGTGTAGCCTGTGGCCACATAGTCATCAGTAAAATGGGCTAACCCAATAGAAACATCACGTACTCCATCAGCGTCAGCGTTCCACATACCATTTCTAGGAACTCTTGGGCTGAATGTCTACTTGGTGGCCGGAAAATACTTGCCTATGAATTGCCCATGAAGAGAAGGTAGAGCTTCTCTCTCTAAGCTCTCTCTTTCTTTTCCTCTCCTTTTTCTCTCCCTCTTCCCATCCCACCGATAAGTCCAAGATGGGTCAAGTGGGAGTGTCATCTTTGCCACATGTCACTATCACATAGGTTCTCTTCCCTTATCCAAATATCCATCTACTTTGGATTTCCACCCAATCATGTGTTGCCACATGTCTCCTATGGGTCTCACTTGAGTTCTTTGTTTGAATTATCCTACACTTGACACATGGCGCCTTATGAGCCACTCAACACATGCCAAGTGTCTCGTACTACTCTCGGTGTCTCGAAAAACGTAAAATTCTAACTGTTTCGGAATTTGACGAAATTTGACGTGGAAGCTAGATTTCATGAGATGATTCCAACGGTGAAGTTTGTTTAGTTATCTGAGATCTAGAAAAAAATCTAGATTTTCAACCGAATTTACCTTTTTACCCTTCTTCAGAAGGTTTGGATCTTCTCGGGTTTTACAAAGGGTCTCATCTCATTCATGACATGAAATATTCCATGTAGTATTGTATTTTATATATGGAATGTGGTATGATGTATAAGGACCGGCTGCTCCCTCCATCTTTTTCCAACATTTGGCAGACTAAAGAGCAGGCTTTGTTCACGCTCCAAGAGGTAGGGGTTTCTCTATACTATTATTTTCATAAGGCCATCAATGGCCATATAGTTCAGTCCCAACCTTAGGGTTGAGTTTTGAGATAGTTTAGGACAATCTTTGGACAGTCAATGACTGATTTGAGTGTTAGTTATACCTTCAAAACTACAATTCTGGAACTGGTCGTGTGTCCAAATAATTGGGGTTTGAACTTGAAGACCCTGTTTATGTGTTGTTGCTGGTTTGAGTGACATGTTGGATTGTGTTTTTGAATCATGTTGATTTATGCGTATTATGATATATTGACATGAGTTTTGTGATGAATGTGGATTATATGTAGTAGATATAATTATCCATGATACTTGGCAAGTATGATTAAATTTGTTCATTAGCAGCACTCATTTATCTGAAGTGCTTTGAATAATTTTGCACACCATCTTGAAATCGCTGACTTCAACTTTAGATGGTCATAACTTTCTCGTCCGAACTCTGATTCCCACGTTCTTGGACTCTATGGAAAGCTCTTTGAGTCTAAAATCTAACTATATTCCAATGAATGACATTTGGTGCTCACATATTTGGGTGTTTCATACACTTTTCAAAGAGCTATATTAGACAGTTTATGGCATTTGTTTTGTGGCGATTCATGAATGCATGTGTGTGGCCTGTTTATGGGCAATTTCTGGGCAATTCTTTGGTCGGGTTGTGGTCGAGTTTGTGGCCCTGTTGTGGCCTATTTTTACAGCCTATGTATGGACTGTTTGTTGTGCTGACATGTTGGATTGTGTGCTGATTTATGTTGATATATGTGTGTTTAGATGTATTGACATGGATGGATGTAAATTATATGCGTTTGATATCATTATCCATGATACTAAGTATAAAATATGGTATGTAAATGTCTCATATAGCATTCATACAGTGGCATTTTTGCCTTGCATATGCACGGGGACATCGCATTGAGTTGGGTGTGAGTGCATGGTTGGTAAATCGACACTGCGTTTGGTGTTTGATTGGGTGAGCTTGGTAAATGGGACAACGTCCAATAGAGTGGCACAATTGATTGAAATGATAAAGAAAATACATGTGTCGGGTATCTACAAGCAAGGGTAGATCCCTCCCTCGAGTGAAAGACTCGCCAATTATGGTCAAATTATAGGTCCATAGGTCCCCGAGCCGCCTCTGTAAGACAAGTTTCACTTTTTTTTTTCCTCCATCTAACCCTCTTGATCTCATGTGTTGAGAATATCAAGAGTTCTAAAAACAAAACCTTTGTTAATCTATATGCCCACACAGTACCCTATAGTGAAGGCAGCTTGGAAGATGCTGGAAAACATAAAAAAATAATAATAATAAAAGGATCTTGAGTTATCAACCTACTTGCAGAAAAATCTCCTTAATTTGATTGAGGTAATTCTTCTTTATTGTTTGTTGATTAGTATGCATGTACCATAGGATTGTAAAAATATTTTTAGTAATTTTAAAATTTACTGGACAAAATCTTCATTTGCAAACTTTGTTTTTAACTTTAAAAACCATACAATTGGTATCAGAGTGGTCTATGTGTATATGCATATTAATGTGTATGTGGGCATTCTTGCATTATTTGATAATCTTGTGGATGTATAATTGTTATAGATTGATGAATGATTGAATGTATGGAATTTTTAAAGGAATTGTATGGTGTTTTGGGTTAAGATTTGTTGATTTTTTTTTTTTAGATCTTGTGTAAGCCATAATGGGGCATAAGTTTTTTTTGTAATTTATTTTGTAAAAATCTGCACACAAGAAGATCAGATCAAGATCTAAAAAGAGATCAACAGATTAATTATAGCCACATCTCTCAGCTTTATATACCTTCAAAAATTGTCTTATATGGACATCTAGAGAGAAAGTTATACCTAAAATACGGAAATATGTTCAGGGATACGGGATGAAGGGAAACAACTTTGTTTCCTATTCTTTTTGGCTCTTCATTACTTTATTTTCTAGCCCTATGGCTTGTTGGACCACAGTGGTGACTGTGACCCAAGTCCAAAAGGCCTAAAAGTGTTTTAGGGTCTCATGGAGAAAAATTGGGCTTAGGCCTTGTCAATAAAGAGTTATTGAATTTTACCCAAAAGAAGTTTTGGGTTATTGAATCAAGAGTTGGTGGATCGGGCTTGCACAAAGAGTTGAAGCAGATAAGGGAGTTATGTAACTGTAGAAGCCCAACTTTGTAATTTATTTATTTATTTATTTATTTACAAGGGTTGTAATTTTAGAAATACCCAAGACACCCGGCCCGCTTTCTTTTATTTATTTATTTTATTCTTTATTGTTATTGATATGATTGATAACATGTCCATGCATTTAACATGCCATACATGGTGCCACATTTAATGCTTTTGCATTCATATCATTTTCTAGAACATGATACCAAGTTGTCCTATGTGCTTATCTTGTTCATCTTTGATGGAACAATTAATTAAAAGAATGTGCTTAGTTTAATTAGCTAAACTTGGTAAAATTCACATTAATTTAATTTACGGTTTCATTATCTTGAAAAGCTGATTTTTCCAACTCTAATAAAGTAAAGATTTTATTGATTAATGGTAAATTTGACTTAGGCCCAACTATTTTATATACTAGGTTTACCTAATAATTAGGCCCACTTAATTTATGGATTAGATTGTCTAATTAACTTAGTACCAATAAGTTGGACTCATGGTGATTAGAGTTCATCTTAGTAATTAATTATATAGGATATAGTAATTGGCTAAGTTATAAGACATATGATGTTTTATAAATAGAAAACACTTATTTCAAAATAGTGAGTGGGAGAAGGTTATATGACAATATACCCTACGGTCTCCATTATTAGTTCAACACCGTGAGATATAGATAGGGCCTAGCGACGCATAGATTTCATCCTCCCTACGGAGGGTTTCTATCTATATTAATATCAAGGTTGACTTCCTTAGAGATAGGATTGAGTGATGTATTTCAGGATTGTCCTACCATACGGAGACAATTTTGAGTTAAGTCATTAAATCTGAAATAATGGGTCGCACACTCACATGGGTATGGTTAAACTATTCATCATACCTTGACCAAATTTTGACGGTAGTTAATAAGTAAAAGAAAATATGAGATATTTTGATTTTTTCTTATTAATTTGAGATAGTATCAAAGTTGATTTGAAATTGGTATGACAGACCCTACGGCCCATATTAATTGTTGAATCAATTTATCGTGGATTAGTATAAGGTTTTATGTGTTTTACTTGCTGCATTCATGCATCACGTTTACTTTTCCAAAGCTTGTGATATTTATTTTCATTTATAGTAATTGTTTGAGTTATTTAATTTCAACAATCATGTCATCAAACAACCCCATTATCGCTTTACTCGCTAATGAAAAACTGAGTGGTGATAACTTCGTTAAAAGGAAGTCAAACATTAATATTGTGCTAATTTGTGAGAACCAAAAGTTCGTTCTCACTGAGGAATGTCCTCCAGAGCCCCCTGCTAATGCTTCTTGTACTGTACGAGAAAGATATAATAGTTGGATTCATTCTAACAACAAAGCCCGCTGTTACATGCTTGCTAGCATGAACGATGTTCTTAGGAAGAAGCATGAGGACATGGAGACTGCATATAAGATATGGGAATCTCTCCAGGCCATGTTTGGACAACAATTTGACCAGTGTCATCATGAAGCTACTCTTAGCTACATGAACGCTAAGATGAAGAAAGGAGTTTTAGTCAGGGAACATGTTTTGAACATGATCAACCTGATGCACGAGGCGGAGATACATGGGGCCACCATTGATGAGCGTACTCAAGTTAGTATTATCCTTGAGTCCCTCACACCGGATTTCTCGCAGTTCATGACCAACTATGTTATGAACAAGCTGCAGTACAACATGACTCAGCTCCTGAATGAACTGCAGACTTTTGAGGCCATAAGTAAGACTAGGCCCAAAGAGGGCGAAGCAAATGTTGTTGAGTATAAGCCATCTTCCTCTTCTAGTAGCAAGAATAAAAAGAGGAAGAACACACAAGGTGAATTACAGAGCCTGACAAGAAAGAACCAAAGGCAAGACAGAAGAACAACCCCAAGGACAAGCCTAAAAGGAAAGTGTTTCCATTGCGAGGTTGAAGGTCATTGGAAGAGAAACTGTAACAGTATCTCTCCGAATTGAAGAATAGGTAAATATGATTTACGGTTTGAAGCTTTGCTTAGTGGAAGATGATTTGTCACCACTGGATAGATTAATTCGGGAGCCACTAACCATGTTTGTTCTTCTTTGCGGATGCTTAGTTCTTCGAGACATGATAGGGACGTTACTATGAGAGTTAGCGGTGGGAGGCCAGTCTGAAGCAAAGAGCCGGTGGGAGTCAGCCCGTTTAAATTTTAGGAATAAATTTCTTGTTTTGAATAATGTATTTTTATTCTGGTTTAGGAGAAATTTGATTTATGTTCTATGTTATGAACAATTATTTAGTATTTCTTTTATTAATAATGAGATTGTTATTTCAAGAAATGGTTGAATATTTATCATGCAAGAACACGAAAAATGGGATGTCGTCTTAAGGCCCGGTAATTGATCATTAAATAGTCGATTATTCAAGTAGAACATCCTAAATCTAACAAACGTCAAAAAGTTTCCCATAGTGATAACACGTATCTTTGGCATCTTAGGTTAGGCCACATTAACCTTGACAGAATAAACTGGTTAGTAAACAATGGTCCTTTAATAAAGCTAAATGTTGGCACTCTTCCTGTTTGTGAAAATGACTAAGAGACCTTTCTCAGCAAAGGGCGAGAGATCCAAAGAACCTCTTCAACTTGTACATAGCGACGTCTGCGGTCCACTAAGTGTACAAGCTAGAGGTGGTTATGAATATTTCGTCACCTTCATTGATGATTATTCAAGATATGGTTATGTTTACGTAATGCACAAGAAATCTGAGACTTTTGGAAAGTTTAAAGAATTTATGGCAGAAGTTGAAAAGCAGTTAGGTAAATCACTAAAAACTCTTCGATCATATCGAGGAGGTGAATACCTTGATACAGAGTTCAAGGATCATTTGCTGGAGCAGCCAGAATCCTATCGACTCACACGGCTGGAACACCATAGCATAATGGTGTTGCGAAAGGAGAAAGCCGGGGCGTTACTAGATATGGTTAGATCAATGATGAGCTACTCCTCGTTACCAATCTCATTTTGGGGATATTCACTACAAACTACGGTCTACATTTTGAATGTAGTTCCATCTAAGTCAATCCAAAAGACACCCTTAGAGTTGTGGAATGGATATAAACCTAGTTTACATCACACATCTTTGAAAGGAAGGCAGTTGGAACCCGCACAGTTTGTATGTTTGTAGGCTATCAAAAAAGGCACAAGGGGAGTTTGTTCTATAGTCAGCGGATAAGAAATATTTGTATTGACAAATGCGACTTTTCTCGAAGATGACTGTATGACAAACTTGAGCCTCCGCAGCCAGGTTGTCTTGGAGAACTACATTACGTCGGTCAGGAAAATCACCATCAACCACTAACGAACGACAAAGTCAAGAGACCAGTATTCCTATTCAAAATATCCTAGTACCTCGACGTAGTGGGAGGGTAGTGAGACTACCATACCATTACGGACATGAAGAAGAAGTATAATTTCTAGTGTCAGTCACTAACCAGGATGATCCATTGACATATTGTGATGCCATGGATGATTCTGACAAGGACAAATGGCAAGATGCTGAGAACTAAGTAAGTCCGTAATACTCTAATACGTCTAGGAACTGTGTAGATCCACCTAAGGATATCGGGCCATAGGATGTAAATGTATCTTGAAAAGAAAGAGGCATAGATGGGAAAGTGGAGACTTTGAAAGCTGAAATTTAATAAGCGAGTTATGTTTAAGAGAGTGGACTATATGAAGAACTTTCTCGCTAGTAGCTATGCTTAAGTCTATTCGCATTCTTTTATCCATAGCCGCTTGTCTCGATTATGAGATATGGAAAATGGATGTCAAGACGGATTTTCTGAATGGCTATCTTGAGGAAAGCATCTACATGATCTTGACCCCGGAAGGTTTTTGTGGCTAAGGCCAACAGCAGAAAGTCTGCAAGTTGCTTAGGTCCATTTATGGACTGAAGCAAGCTTCAAGATCTTGGAATCTGCGTTTTGATGAAACTATCAAAACGTATGGTTTTGAGGCAAATGTTGATGAACCTTGTGTATACAAGTACATCAAAGGGAAATGAAAAGTGGTCTTCTTGGTTCTTTATGTAGATGATATTCTACTCATTGGGAATGATGTAGAATCATTATCGAATGTAAAGAAATGGCTAGCCAAGCAATTTCAAATGAAAGATTTGGGAGAAGCAACCTATATTCTTGGGATCCAAATTATAAGAGATCATAAGTACAAGCTTTTGGCATTGTCTCAAGCATCTTATATTGATAAGGTGCTAGCTCGATTTTCGATACAAGATTCCAAGAAGATTAATACCGACCCGACCTTGGAATTATCCTTTCCAGGAACGTGTCTGGAGCACCTCAGAGGAAGAAGGATATGAGGAGCGGATTCCCATATGCCTCGATTATAGGCAGCCTCATATGCCATGTTGTATACGAGCGATATACATTATGCAGTAGGGATAGTCAGTCGTTACCAATCTAATCTTGGAATGGGTCACTGGATAGCAATGAAGAATATTCTCAAGTATCTTAAGAGAACAAGAGATTATATGCTTGTGTACTCAAGTGGAGACCTGAACCCTATTGGATATACTAATTCTGATTTTCAATCAGACAAAGATAGTCAAAGTTGACATGCAGAATTCGATATTCACTCTTGGTGGTGGGCGAAGTAGTCTAGAAGTATCAAACAATCTAGTATTGCAGATTCAACCATGGAAGCCAAATACATAGCGGCTTGTGAAGCAGCTAAAGAATCGGTTTGGCTCAAAAAAATCTACAATGATCTGGAAGTAGTTCCAAACATGGAAAAACCACTTGTTTTGTACTACGACAACAGTGGAGTGGTGGCAAACTCCAAAGAACCAAGGAGTCACAAGAGAGGGAAGCATATAGAAAGGAAGTATCATCTGATATGAGAGATCGTACATAGAGGGGACGTAGTCGTTATGAAGATAGCATCGGAACATAACCTTGCGGATCCGTTTACCAAGACTTTACACGAAGAGATTGTTCCACGAGGTCACTTAGAGGGACTAGGTTTAGAGACATGTCTCACACCTTTAGAATGATGGGGTGTTGGGCATGGTACCCTAAAAGCATGTAATTTGTATTGCTTCATGAAAACAATTTTCTATATTTGATTCTTTGCTCATGTGTTGTATAATTTAGTAAATATCATAAAATCCCAAGTTTATTAATGTAACTATAATCTTAGTATAAAACAGTTATGTATGAGATGATCACGATTATAGATAATAAACTAAACTGTCCGTAGTAAATCAAAGTAGGGATCTTTGATCTATAATATTACTAATGCAGTCCTTTGAACATTAAGTCTGATAATCTTGATGCGGATGCGATGTAGTGACATTACAATGGAGGTGTTTTATGTAATCTGATTACATAGGACAGGACCAGACATGGATTAAACTCTTAAATACTATACCGTTACAATTAAGAGTTTAAACCGTGTCACTAGATGATCATATGCAGATTGATCTTAATCCTTAGTAGCCATGGACTCCTATCTATTTCAATAAGGCCTTTCGATTCATAGGTTACGGTTTGTCCTAAGACAGGCCCAATACTTATGTCTTGGGGCAGGTGAGATAGGTGGTACGAGAACATGTCCTGAATATGGAATCCAAACCCTTCTTGAGGAAGCCGGATAGTGGTTCCTTAAATGTTAGTCTGGAACTGAAATTGTTTAAAGCTCTAATTTATAACGGGTTTATAAATTAGCGTTCACTAGTGAATTAATGGAACTTAGGATAAAGATATCCTTAGAGGGTAAAACGGTAATTTCACCTAGCTCTAATGATGGACCAATTTTGAAGGATTGAATTACATGTAATAATCATATCAATGGACTGCTTGAGTATCACTACGTAAATTATTTTGTAATTACAGTGGAATAATACTGGAACTAATAAATTAGATTAATTGATTAAAGAGTTTAATTAATTATCAAATTTGTGGAGCTTGAATACAGTCCATAGGTCCTCGAGCATATAATAAACAATGTACATGATTAAATTAACAAAGAAATCCCTTGGAATGCATAGTTGTAAAAGAAATTGTTTCATAGTAACTATGTAGTAATTATTGGATAATTAAATGTTAATTAATTAATTATTGAATTAATTAATTAATAGTGAACTACTATATAGATGAAGCGGTTAATTTGAAAATTAATCCTATTTATTTTGTCACTTGATTTGAATTAATTTTAATTCAATATTTAAATATGTCATGATCCAATGGTTGAGATCAATTCAGGCATATTATAAATAGAGCAAAACCACAGGCGTCGAGGGGTGATAAAAAATTAGAGGAAAAAAGGAAGAGTTTCACTTTTTTTTTTTGCCTCCATCAACCTCTTGATCTCATGTGTTGAGAATATCGAGAGTTCTACAAACAAAACCTTTGTCAATATGTACGCCCACACATACCCTGTAGTAAAGAGGAACGGCTTGGAATATCAGGAAAATCAGGAAAAACAGAAAAAAAAAAAAAAAAAAAAAAAAAGATCTCGAGTTGTCAACTCCTACTTAAGGCTAAAAATCTCTAATTTGATTAAGGTAAATTCTTCTTTTAGCTGTTTGTTGTTGATTAGTATGCATGTGTAATAGGATCATAAAAGAGTTTTTATTAATTTAAAATTTATCGACCAAAATCTTCCACGCAAACTTTGTTTTGGAACGCTAAAACTCTTACACCCCCCTGCTATACGCTACTCCGCTTCACTTTTTTGGAACCAAAATCCACAGCCATTTCCGGCCTCACAACACCCAAAACCATTTTCATGGCTTTTTAAACAGTTAAAATAACGTATCTCGAGAACACCCTACCTCCTGAAATCACAACTCCACAACATTCCACCCACGCAGCCTTGCTGGATCAACTTTGCCTCTTGTCTCACCGGGATTCGACGAACCGATCACCGGAAAAACTATAGAAAAGGCAGAGCGCCCCAAAACTCTTTCTCTCTCTCCGTCTCTCTCTCTTTCCTTCCTGCAAACAGGTTGAGAGAAGATAGCTGTCGCTTTCGATGTCATCCACTGGCCATGTCCATTTCCTTTATCTGGGCCCCTTAGATTCCCTATCCACTTATCCTTAATAGTGGATTTCCTTCCACTCAAGATGCCACATGTCCACAATACGGGCCCGAATTTTGGCTCTCATTGTTTGACTTGTTCAAGATTCTGACACGTGGCTCAAATGTGAGCCAATTAACACTCGCCATGTGTCAATATCCGACACCTTACACCCTCGGAAAACGTGTGCACCCGATTGTCTCCACCCAATGAAATTCGACGGTTAGCTGATTTCGCGAGAGAATCCATCCAGGAAGTCCGCTTTCATCATCCGAGATCTAGAAAATTTTCAATTTTACCGAAATTTTACCAGCTCTACCATTCTCGTAAACTGATCTTCCGGTTTCATGCTAAAATTCCTTACCTCGTAGAGTTTGACAAAAATTCCAAGATTTTGGTACTCACGCTTAGCTTGCGATGTGTCGATCAACTTTTCTTCAGACCGACGAAAAACCGAAGGCTCGATTGTGTATCTTAAAGAGAAGTGGAAAAAACTCTTTTCCCTTTCTCTCTCTCTCTTCTCCTCCTCACGCCATTCAACGCTCGTCCCTTTTTTTTTTTTCCCTTTCGACTTTCCCTCTTCTCTTTTATCCTTCTTTCCTTTTTTTTTTAAATTTGATACATGGCTCACTACGCCATGCGTGTCCATCTCTCATTGCTTTATATTCCGAAATAATTTATTTCTTTCGGGCCTAATTTATTTTAAATGAACTAAGCTCAAGCTTATTTTCTCGACTTCCAGATTTTCGTAAAATCTCGCCCTGGAATCACCGACGACTTTATCACCCGATAATCAGAAAATATTCCGATCGTCTTTCAGACCGATGAAACTTTTTGGGTCATTGGATTTCGCGAGACAAATCCAACGGCGCAGTCCGTTTCATCATCCGAGATCTAGAGAATTTTTCAGGCTTCCCTGAACCATTATGGCAATTATTATTATTATTATTATTTTTCCATTTTTCCTGAAAATTACTAATTTTCCCGGGTTTTATAGCCCTAACTTTCCAACTGCAAGTGCAATGTCAAGTCTTGTACAAACCATAACATATATAATCCTTCCAACTATTGAAGCATATGGAATATTCTTCATGGATTCCTTTTCTAAATCATTTTTAGTCATTGATTTAGATTTAACTTATTGCCCTTCACAATGGGAGCAACACTTACTGAACAGTCCTTCATTTGAAATCTCTCCAAAAATTTGTTGATATAGGTTTCTTATGATAGATAGACCTAAAATACCACAAGATCTATTCAGGTCTTAATAAGTACTGACATACGATGCCTCACCCATATCTTTCATGTTAAAGTTCCTTGGAGGAAATCGTTCACTCATGCACCGCGGTCCTTATCATCAATTGTGGCAAAATATCATCAATGTATAAAACAAGGAAACATACATTGATCTATGAGGTTTTCAACAAAACCAAATGAAGAAATAACTCCATGGAATGTTTGTTGCAACTCAAGGTCGAAATATGTAATTGATGCCAAAATAATACAAAGAGAATCTTTTCGATGTGTGAGAAAAGGTCTTCGCAATCAGACCATTCTTTTTAGTAGAATTCCTTAGCAACGAGTCTCGCTTTATATATCTCAATGTCGCTTAATGAGTTATAAGCAATGGTCACACTTTAGGCAATTCTACAAGGTCTCGAACTTTGTTTCTCTTTATGGATTCCAACTCATCCTTCATAGCATTATGCCACAGGTCAGACTCCTTACAACTCATGGCTTGTGAAACGGTTTCAAGATTATTTTCGGCTCCAAAATTAGTTTCTTATAGATACACTATGTAATCACTATGAATAGTTAATTTCCTTTCATGGATAGATCTTCTTAATGTTAGACCACCTTCCTCGAGGAGCTCGTGGTTCAATTATTTGCCTAAGACTTTGTGCGAGTCCCAACTCGTTTAAAACAACTTCAGGGAACTCTCAATCGACCGGTGGTTTAACACTAATTGGAACTTGAGGAGTACTATGAAATATCACCAATTGGTCAAATTACCTGGGAGTTTGAGTTTCTATATGATCATGAACAAGAATTAAATTCCTGAATTGATCCCTCCCACTGATCATGTCATTTCCCTTAAATTTAGTGTTCCTTGATTCCACAATTCTAGTTGAATGATATGAACAATAAAATCTATAACTTTTAGATAATGCAAGGTCATCCTGATTGACGATCTAAACATGATACTCTCTTGGATCGTTTTACGATTAGATTCGAAGGGGGAAAGTGAAGACGCCACAATCAATTATGGAATGATTGATTGATAAGTTGATGACATAAAGACACCACAATCAACTATGAAAAGGTTGATTGATAAGTCGATGGGATGAACGCCACAATCAATTATGGAAATGTTGATTGATAAGTCGAGGATAGTGAAGATTTAATAATCAACTGCTATGGAAGGGCTAATCTATAAGTTCATTGAATAAAGACGCCACAATCAACTATGAATGGGTTGATTGATAAGTCGATAGGATGAATGCCAATTAAAATTATGATAAGTTCAAAAGTTCTTGGATAACAAATATGAGAAGGATTCTCACAATTTCTAATTCATATTCTTATGTATTACATCGTGACGCCCCAAATCCAAACCGCTGACAACCCACAACCTCACATATCACTCGCGGGATGTTACAACCCGGCACCACTCACGAAAAATCGAGTGCAGTCTCCTCAGACGGAAGCTCTACCCAAAATGTAACTTGTCCCAACATTTTACAACGACCACACCAGGTCCACGTGCGAGTAAAAATGGCCACTGGGCCCATACATCAATACTCATAAAAAATACATCAACTACATAACAATAGTTCAAGAGTTATTTCATTACTCTTAACCAAAAATATATCAAAATTTAGATTTTTAATACATGTTATACAAAAGTATCTACCAAAGCCACAATCCGGCTTTCTTCTAAAACACAACCTCTAGTGAGCGTCCCTCCGTACACTCCTTCGTACCTGGAAATAGCTGATCCCCACGTGGTGAGCAATGCCCAAGAGGATAATTTCCTAAATGGGTTACTCCCCACCTATGCACATGTCATGGCAAACAAACACACCCAAGCAAAATACATGATCCTAATTAACGTTCATACGCCCAATCCCATGTCTCAGTCCTCATCGACTTCACATGCCTAAGCCAAATGCGAGCAAAATTACGCTTTCAAAACAAAGCTTTGCTCAAAAACGCATCTACCGAAGCTCTCTAGAAATACATCGACTACCATCCGATGCGAATCACCGATCATTTTTCCGGTCGGGCCATGGGTCCGCTCTCGAGATGAATTAATGACCACTTCCAAGGCAATTCTTCAAAATCTTCCTGAAATTCCTTTCACAACCGCTTTTTATTTCTTTCTTTATTTTTCAAGTCATGCACCACACCTATCGCTCTAGCGCCTATGCATATAATCGATTACGCTAATTCTAAATAATTCATGCTAATATATTTACATGCATATATCAACAAGAATTAACTCACAAAATTCATGTTATTCAATTCACAATCAATAACTCCAAAATTAGCTCACATGGGCTAATAACAATCCGAGCAATTCATTTTGAATCACCCAACAACACAAAAATCACATTGCTCAAACACGCTAATGCTGAAACTCCTGCCTAAGACTGCTCACTCGCCAATACAAGTAGGATTTCTCTCAATTCTAAGCTCAAAGGTTTCAGACCGAAAACACGGCTATATTCAGCCTCAACAAATCCCCTATCCATAAATGGCTCTACCAAAGAATAAACCAAGCAGGAAAATATCCTACCTTCTCGAGTTGTCGAAACTCCACAAATCGGTAAGGCTCACGCCAGAACTCACGCAGAGAATGTACCTTTGTTTTGCTTCGTCGTATAGAACCAACGGCCTCGAACGCCGAATTCTAGAGATAAGTCAAGCACTTTCTCTCTCTAAAATCTTAAACACACCCTCACTGCACGTTTTCTCTTGTTTGGAGAAGAAGAAGACTATTTCTTCTTGTCTTATTCATTTAAACTTTTCAATAATTCCATTTGTGTCCTTAAGTTTTGGATTTTTGACACATGACTTAATCTAAATCATTCATCTCCATCATCTCACTAATCAAGCAACATGTGTCACATGGGTACATGTAGTAGGTGACTTTTGTCAAATCACATGTCTTTCACAAGCCGTTTTACTTGCACCCGACACTCGACTATGCTCCAAAACGCAAAGACTGATCGTCTTGAATCTACCTAAAATCACGCATAATCAGGATTCCCTCGTGAGGCGATTCCAATCTGAGTCCGCTTCGGCTATCCGAGATCTAGAAAATTTCGATTTTGATGAAATTACCATTTTACTTTTCAGAAAATTAGACTTTTCCAAGTGCCTTTATAAATTACATTATAAACATGTCTTTATATAGGCTACAAACAAGAAAAGAAATAGAAGCAACTACCATTTATAACCAAAAATTTTTTATACTACATACACTTGAGTTTCATATACATTAGAGGCCCTTATTTTGTTACTTTGCCATTGGCCTCGAAAATATCAAGACTGACCCTAGGTATTAATAGTATAAATTATGCTGTTTGGGATAAGTATGTGTATATATATTATCATTATTAATATTATTGTTGTTATTATTAATATTGATTATTGATGCTTTTGGTTGAAACTAATAATAATAATAATAACAATAAATTATTTACTATGATAAATATCGTTTGATATATAAAATAATATATATATATAAAATCACAAATGTTATATACACATGAATGAACGTGTGATCAAGAGGATACACTCAAGTTAAATGAGTAGATGAATCTTGATTGTTGTACCTAAACATACCCTAAGTGTGTTTGGAATGTTATATTGGTAAACTTGTCGTACTTATCATGATACAATACAAATTCTCAAGAAACAAACTAGAAGAAATTGGTAATTGGCCATGAGAAATAATAAAGCTAGGCTAGAAGCCCAATAGCGCATTAAAAATAAAGAAAATCAATTTATGCGGGAGACATTTCCATCATAAGAAGATTAAAGCCAGTATTCCACAAATCCACCGATAAGGATGAGTAAACTAAATTTGTCTTTTCTGTGTACGATAGTTAATTTTCTTTAACTTCGTCGAATGTCTCATAATATTAAATTATTAGGATTTAAAAGGAAAGAACAATATATATATATATATATATATATATATATATATATATATATATATATATATATATATATATATTTGTAATACTTTAAAGTGCAAGCTATTGGCCATAGGATTAACATAAATGAAACTTGAAATGACACTATGAATTTATAATTTGGAAAAATCAAGCTAGAACTATTTGTAAAATATTTTCACTCAAAACACATGTATGGAGACAACACGAAAAACAATATAAGACCTGAATCTTTGTAGAAAAACCATTTTATTGTGAAAAATAAAATAAAAGAGAGAGATACAAAGAGTAATTTCAAGCTAAGAATGATAAAAAAAAAAAAATCACCCTACCTTGCTTGAGGGAAAGGGATTATAAGAGAGAAAAGGAGGGGCGACTAGTGTTTCGTCTATAGGCCCTAATCTCATGTATATATATATTGCGCGCCATATGCATCTATTCTCAAGAAATAAATATATCACAAATATTTTACATTACATAAGCCAAATTATTTTTTCTTTTCTCTTTGCAAATTCTCAACCATCATATGTATCCTCTTGAAACATAATAAGCCATGTTCAAACTATAATTGGTAAACGGGTTATACGACGATTTAGACCAACCTATTCAAGTGGCGAGTCAAAATGGGGTGGGACAAATCTATCCCTTTCTATTTGGATTAGTTATTTGTCTATCCATCCCAATCACATTGGTTGATGTGGGCCGTAACTTTAAAATACTAAAATAATTTCTTACAAATTTTATAATTATTCAAATAAAAATAAACAATACATTAATATTTAATAATAATTAATACGTAAAATGATTGAGAAAATATTAATTATATCTATTTATTTTTAAAATAAAAAATTTGTTATACTAAAATATATTATCTTTAATCACTAAAAAGAAAATCTTTTTAAAGATTCAAATAAAATATTTTATTAGATATTTAAATTTTAAAATTTTAGTAGTCATAGTAACAAATTTTGTTCTTGTTTTGTTTTTTTTTTTGGATAGAAGAAAGGGTTGTCTTCTACACCAACTCTAATGAAATTACACCCCTAATGCTATTAGGAGGGTTCTGAAACACTAGTTTAAATAATTAAAATATTTTGATAATTTAGTTATTAAATTCATTTTAATTTTTAAAATAATACAACTTCGTTATTATCATTTTCATATCTATTTTTTTGGTACTAAATTCATATATTTAGTTTTAAAATAAAACATATAAAATTTAAAGATAAATAAAAAATTAAAAGTGAATGATAAAATATTTAAAACAGATTAATGATATAAAATGAAAATATATTTATAATTTAAACTATATATTTTTGTTTAATTCAAATGCATCCCATGATTTAACATACAAGATTTTTTTTTTAAGAAACCCCTAACCTCCCTTTCTCTCAACTCTTTCTCTGCTAACCTCTTTCCTTAAAAAATAAGGGGTGATATTTTTGTCATTCTTGGTTTGAAATCACCTATTTACACCTCTTTTCGTTATTTTCTTCTTCAATAAAATGGTTATTCCACTCAAATCTAAAGCTTATTTGTTTTTCGTGATTTAGTCATCGTCTCTTGGCAGTGACTCGTGGTCGTCAGGCTATCTCGTTCAACATGTAGCCGCTGCCTTAGTGAGGCGTGTGTGGTTGTCATTACCGCTCTCGTGCAACGTTCGTTTGTCATTATCGCAGACGACATTTATTTGTGTGAGGGAGATTCGTATTAACGCAAAGTATATTCGACAACGATAAGAAATCAAATCAATGATCGTCAATATGTTGCAGAACTTGAGTCATATGTATTTTAGTCACAATAATAATATCAAAACGATGCGCTTGAGCCGCGATTCATTGCGTTATTAACCTAGATACTCAGTTCATCCCAGAAACTGTGTGGAAAAGTGCAATTTTTCTAAAAAAAGGGGCAAATGGTAATTTGTCACTGTAGTATTAAAGTTGAAACCCCAAATTTTCTGTATCTCAGATGATGAACTGACTTCACCGCTGAATCGTCTCAAATATAGCTACTCTAGTCAATCTCATTGATCCCGAAGATACCAAAATTTTACGATTTCTCGTACGTCCCTGATGACACACGGAGTGGTGCCACATGACATGACCATTCGAGCGCCACACGAGATGCTTTAGATGAGTGACACACACGGAGAGCCATGTGGTGTGGCATTTTCCACTAGGTGCAAGTGTCCATGTGACACATGACACATGGAAAACGGCGTCAAACGTGAGGACACGGCGCCACACACTTTTATCCTTTCTTATTCAAGGACGAAGGCACGCTATTTTACCTATTTGGTACTTAAATGATTGTTTCATATGCGAAATTGAAGGGGTATGTGTAATTTCTGTGACGAATTTTGTATTAAGGGGGGAATGTAAACTTGGGGAAAAATGTCAAAACAGTAAATTGCCACTATAATACATGTTGAAAACCTAGAAATTTTCTGTGATCTTTGATGATTGAAACTGGATTCAAGGCCGAATTGTCTCGCGAAATCCAACTATCCATAATCTAATTTCGTTAGGATTCCGAGACAAATGACTTCACGATTTCGAGGCAATCGTGCCTGATGACACATTAGCGGTGCCACATGGCATGACCATGGATGTCACATGGAAAGCGATGAGGGACACAATGGTAATGAGAGCTATGTGGTGTGGCATCGGCACCTAGTGCAGTGTCCATGTGACATGACACATGGAAAACGGAGTCAAAATGTGAGGAAAGTTAGATGAAGTTTCCTCTCATCGATCAAACAAAAAAAAATAATTTTATGAAGAAAGGAAAGGAAAATAAATGGAAAGGAGAAAGAAAAAGAAAAGAAAAGAAAAGAGTGAAGAAAAGGAAAGAAAGAGAGGAAAAAGAGTAAAATCCGTGCAAGTGCAAAGAAAGGGAAAAAAAGGAAAAGGGGCTCTGATTCCGTTGTTCCAACTGATTGGAAGTCGTTAGTCCGAGAATTAAGTCAGGTCTACTCATTTATGCACGAGAGAGCAGTTTCAAAACAAAGAGGTGGTTTTCCTACATCGTTCCCTCCTAATCTAAGGGTCAGAATGGTCACAAGGTTCAAATTTCCCAACCATGGATCAGTTTTTTATTCGAGACCGCCATGGTCGAATTTATAGCCATTGATGATAGTCTTGAAATTTGTTAAAATAAATAAATAAATAAAACAAAAGTTTAAATTTCGGACTGAAATAGTCCATATTTTTTTCCAAGGCTCGTATGGGTTCCGATTTACATGTCTTAATGGTTAAATGTGTGGAATCATTTCAGAAGGTCAGAAATTTTATAACATGTCATCGTGTCGAAATATGTTATTGATATATCGGGTGTTATATATAATAGCATGAATGGACGGTAAATTGGTAAGGTTTGGAGAGAACATATCCTATACTTAAGTAATAAAGCACGGTTATAAATCGTCTCCATGTAGTAATCATTATACATGTAACTGAGATAATATGCGTTACATTTTTTATCAGCATATGCACTAGATAAATCACATTTCACGGGTGTGAATGCATGGTTGTAAATCACACCGTGACGGTGTTTGATTGGGTGGGTTCGGGCAAATGACAACGCCTAACAGAGTCTCAACAGATTCTTAAGGCATAAAAAATAAAAATGTGCCTGCATCTACAAGAAGGGAGCAGATCCCCCCCTAGGGTGAAAAACCCGCAGACTATATCACATAGTCCTCGCAGGAAAGGTCGAAAACCGGGTTTATGAGCCCACGATGAGACACCAAAATCCACTACCCACAAAAAGGCGCGGGATTGAATAATATAAATGATCATCAGGATGTATCACCCAAAATCTTTGGTTTATAAACAAATGAAATCGGGTTTCAAAATGACTACCGATGTCATTCGTATCACGCTTCACACTTGAATAAAGATGTGAGGAGGTAGGTGAGGACTCCTAGACATGGAGGCGGTGGTGAGTCTCATCTTGTTTCATGGCATGTATGATTCCATGGTGACTCATATTCTTCTATTGGAATGTTGATGTGTGTATTATCATGCGAATACATGGTATCGCATGAGCACTTAAATGAGAGTAAATTCTTTATGGGAGTTATCTCATCAAATTGCTCACCCTTGTCGTGGGACCCTTCACAAAAAGGTGCAGGCAAAGTAAACAATTCTCATCCGGACCGCAGTGTGAAAAAAGCCGAACTCGTGGCTTTGCAGAACTCAAAAAAAAAATAATAATAATAATAATAATAATAAACTGTGATTTTACATGTAATATTTTGTATAAGAGAGTCAGAACTCGAACTTTATGAATTTTGATAAATTTGTATATTTTTCTAAAATATATAGGCATGAAATGTTGATCCCTGAATGGACGATATGGTGGTAGACAAGATATGATACCTAGGTATTCAAAGGCCGACGGGTCATCAATGGGACCTCTGCTCTTCGGGGCCACACTGGGCACGAGCTTAGGTATGCTGCTACCTATAGTGGACTCCCTAAGCTCCAAATTCGATCCGACGCGAGTCCGAAGTGAAACCCGTGACGCCGCTTATTTCTTTTTATTTTTCGTGGTTATTAACTCTTTCTTTTTTCTTAAAATGTCGCTGACTAACCCCCTACCACCCGAACAAGTATCCGAACCGAGTCTGGATGATCTCGACGCCATTTATCTGCATCAAAACATTTCATTCTCACTACTGTCATGGCGGTTTTAGTTTTGGGCAAGCCTACAATCAGCTTATAAATTCGCAATTTATAGGCCCATAAACATTTAACAAAATATATTTATGTTAGGAAGGTATTCATGCCTTTTCTTAATAATATACAAAATCAAGGTTCAGAGTTTAACTTCTTTTTTTTTATAAAAATACCAATTTTGTCTAAAAAAGAAATTATACGCAAATGAAGGGGTTTACTTATACATCGTACTTATGACTCAGCTCGCGATCTTGGCCTCGCCTTTTGCTTACTGATACTCGCATAGATAAAATTCTATACGCTAAGCATTTTCATGCTTAGTGGTTCTATACAATTCTATTTCAATATTCAATTTAACTTGACATGCATTTAACATCAAACCATGCCCATTATATCAACATATACTCATGCTATTCATTTTCGCATGCTTTCATTTTTTATAACCATTTATCATATCACAACATGCATTTTCAATGCAATAATTCAATTCAATTCAATTTGGCGAGATTTAAGCATATACATAAAACCCCATTTACACTCACAATGTCAAGAGTTTCACTTTGACTATTCAAACTACATTTTGACTTGATTTTGTTTATTGAACCCGCTCTTATTATCATTTGCAATGTGCCTACACATTTTAACAATCTTGGCCTCCCATCATGACGACAGTCGTTCGCACCCCACATGTGGTATCACTTAAATTCCACGCCATCATGACGGATGCCGATCGGGTGCATCCTACCAAGTGGGACATTGACAATTTTCGGTGCTCTTCGTGATTTGACAAGCCGACGTGGTCCTTGTCAGGGCGTTCATTCGCATATCGATCACCTAGATGTCAAGAATTGACCGATTCGATAAAATCGACGTATCAATCACATTCATTCGGCTTTTCAAATATCACATTTCAATTCCATATCTACTTCTTATCTTTCAAAGATATACTTCAATCTATGCACTCATATTTCATATACTCATTCACGCACTCATTTCATATACTCATTCACGTATCTATTTCATATTTACTTGGTAAAACTACCAAAATACTTTGAAATAAGAATAGAGTTAGAGAACAAACCGGTTACCTGATCTAGTTTCCTTTTCTTCGATCTCGGTCCTAGGTTAGGCTATCATCACCCGTCCCTAGTCAATTACAATCACGCCACTCTTAGTGGATAAATAATTATCATATCTTTAATGAATGACAATTTATCTTTGTTAACGGTTTTGGGTTAAGACACTAAGTTTGCCCAAAGACGAACTCGCCGAGGCGGCGAGGTACGGTACGTTTTTCTCTTAGTTTAATCCCTATTTGAACCCCCATTAATCGTTTCTTAGGTTCCTGCCAACGGTAACAATATCGACTTAATCTGCAAAATATGCCAATTTAAGGTCGCAGAAGCAGTGGTACCGATATTACTTTGATCGGTAACGGTGACACTCTTCATTGCTGGGCACCAGATCTTGAGTGGTACCGTACTAATTTTGCCCACGTATCATGGTACCCTGCATTCATTCACGAGTTTTTGCCTATAAAATGCAGGATTTTGGCATTTTCACCCATTTTTCTTCCACAACCTTCTCCACTCATCCATATCAAAAATCCACTCATGAATCCACCCAAAACTCCAAAGGTGGTTTAGAATCACTGAGAACTCTTTTCTTGGGTTAGGCTTCTAAAAATCAAGATCATAAAAGAGGAAGTTAGGGTTTGATTTTTCTTACCTTATCTCTTCAAATCATCCTCTTGTAGGTTGTTTGATCCCTTAGAAGCAAAAAGTGGAGAGCAAAGCCACCCAAAAACTGATCTCTTGTCAAACCCTAGCTTTTCCCCCTTTTCTCCTTCCTTCCTCCCTTAAAAACGTGATGGCTCAAAATGAGCACCCTAAGACGAGGATTTGGTCTTTAAATCCCCTTTAGTGTAAAGGCCATGTTTGGCTACACACTATTCTCATTTTCATTTTGTCTTAAGTCATTTAATCTTAATAAGGCCTTGGTGGCCCTCAATAGTAATTTTCCATTTTTTCACTTGGGTAAATTTTCCGGGTTCAATCAATTTTCATTTAGCATATAATATTTGTCTTTGGCTTTTAGCCATATAATCATTTATTCAATATTTATTTAACAAATTCCCGGAAATACCCAAGATGGCTAAATTTATACCCGGAATATATAATAATTTCTATTATAAAATTCTAGGGTATTTTTGGGGCGTTACACCTAGGGCTTGGTGGGCATGGGTTTAGGACATATGGTTATAGTACAAAGCTTAGGTTATGAATGCTTAAGGCTCGATGTCTGATATCATCGTCATAGCTTAGTATCAAAGTATTCATTGTGCATTCTTATGAATTGTTGTGTAATAATGTGTTACAAGTTGCGTGATATTTTGTTACAAATTGTGGAAAATATATGCATGATAGGTTGTATATAGAAAACAAAGAACACTAGGGTTAGAGAATATAACTTTAGGGGTTTGGAAAATAAATGAGCATGATAGTTCAGGAACTGATAATTACTAGTGTTTGACATGATGTATCACTAAGGAAATAAGGAAAAAAAAATCTCATCTTGCTAATTGACATGTGTAGATGGAAAGTCAAGGATAGGGAAGTAGAGGTTGTCCACTGGGCAATAGCCAACCACCACTTGCTTTTTACCCATAAGCCTTTATGGAGGCTATGAGCACTACAGTTGCCACCATTACACAGGCTAGTGCAGTTGGGGGTCAGGGAGGGTCGAGTAAGCTCTAGAGGTTTAAAGCACATCATCCCCCAATATTCATGGGAGGAGGGGATCTAATGGTGGCTGACCATTGGTTCCGACAGATCGAGAAGGTATTGGAGGCTATGGAGATTACCTCTAATGCGGTAAAGAAAAGATTAGCTGCATTCCAGCTAGAAGGTGTGTGAAGCCCCATTTCTGGGAATTAAGTTGACTACCGTCGACTACGAATCCCATATGTAGTATTACGAGCCTTGGCGTAATCCTGATAATAGCCACATGGGGCCCATACATCCATACTCATAAAACAAATATCTCAACTATATTCTCATAGTTTTCATGTTTGTTCTACAAAAAGATTTATACATATTTACAAAAATATTTACTTAAAGCCACATTTGGCTTTCTTCTCAAGATACCTCTACTGTATTACCGTCTCCTGGATAGTCCACGTGCACAGTGAGGGGGTCCCACGGCGAGTGCGCAAAGCCCGAGTAGAAAGTTTTCCTACAAGGGTTACTCCCACTTTAAAATGCATATGCAATGGCATATATAAACAATCAATCATTCCATCTGATTATTTTCTATGTGATGTCTATATCGCCATGAGATGCAACCCTCATGCTCACCACTTGAGTCTGACCAGAAGCTCCCTCACACTTGGAATGCCAAATGTGAAATAAAACTGATCCACACACCACGGCTAAACCATTGGAAAACCCTCAATTTATTTATCAAGTCTTTCCTTTATTTTGTAGGCCACGGATTTGGGTTTGCAAATGGGGGCCTTACGCCTTTTTCAACATTTTCACGAACTTGCATCGTCGGGATTCATGTCTAACCGTGAATAACCTGTGGGACTTTCACCCTGGGGGGGGATCTACCCTAACTTGCTCCGCCCAAAACATGTAATTTATCATTTTGATCATTTACACACTCGTGAATCTCTACCTTGGACTTTGTCCCATTTTGGCTTCCTTTGACCCTCACAACGATGAATAAACCTTGCACCCACACCCCGAACTGACCTTGTCATGACCCGTGCATATAAATGCATGATACCCATGCATTTTCCTCATGTACATGCATGAATGAGCACTACATGAAACATTTACACCATGGAAAATTACCAATTTGCCATAATCTACCTCATGCAAAAACTATATTAATACGTAAGCATGCATCCGATATCCCGTTCCAAACTTAGCATGTTATTGACGACCATAACACACTATGAGTCTCAAAGTGGACCATTCCAACGGGGTACCTCCACGGCCCCTTACGCAAACATAGACAATCTGGTTCCAAGCATCATTTCACAACAACAAACCACACACCTAGAAACTTTTGGTTTCTAGTCAACTCTAACTCCGCGGTCGGTGGTATGTAAAACTGTCATGAAATCCATGCCCTTAATTCCAAATCTTGGAACTAATTGCACATAGCCTCTCCTTGGCCTCCCTTAAGCAACCCTACCGTTATAAAGCCTTTAGGCTAAGTAAACCAAGTAGGAAAATATCCTACCTCTTGGAGTTTAATCGGCTTCCGACTTTTCAGTAATCGCTGCGTAGATCCCAACTGCGTGTACCAACTTTCCAGTCCTCGAACTTCGAGCGTCGTAGAGGCTGAAGCAGGGATAATCTTGGCCTTCCCTTTCCTCCTTCCCTCATTTTCCTATTTTCTCCTGTGGAATCTTTCCTTTTCTTTTCTTTCTTCCTTTTCTTTTCTCTCCTTTTTGCTTTTCTTTTCATTTCTCTTTTCTCATCTCATTTCCCTTTCATTTCTCCTCGAACTCTTACTCCTTTTTGGTCATTTTCTCACCCTTTTAGATAATCATCCAGTAAATGGGAGGAAATTACTCCCCATTCCTCAGATTAAAGGTGTGGCTCTCCATTTTTCCATTTTTCTTTTCTTATTTCATAATTCCCACTTTGACATCGTAAGCCATGGCTCGGTGAGCCATGGGATCCTTTCCGCGTGGCGCCGTTGTGGCGGAATTTATTTTTAATGAACCACATGGGATCTTGCCAAGTGTCACATTCTTAGAGATGTATGTGGCGTTCCCTAACCTTGCCATTTGTCATCAAGCGTGCATGCTCGAACGTGAAATTCCGATCACCTCGAATCCTGAGGAGTCGGCGTGGTTCGCAGAATTCATGAGGCGATTTCAGCGGAAGTTAGGTTTAGTCGTCGAGATCTGGGAAAATTCGAATTTTTCGTAGAAGTACTATTGCCCTTTGTCAAAATCTGGTTTTGGGGTTTCCGCGGTGAATTCAGTATGGTGGGGATTAGATCAAAGACCTCCCGAGAATACAGAAGCGATATGTGATTGAATTGCTCAAAAGAGTTCTATTTTGAACCTGTTTGTGGGTTTTGAGCACTTTTGTATTCTAATTAGCATAATTAACCCGATTTGCATTAAAGGTCCTACTATTCACGATCACATTTGTGGCTAATTTTGTAGTTTTGCAAGCTATTATGCGAAATTGTTAGTCGATCAAGCACGAAGAATTTGAGTCAAAGCTCGGCACATTTCAAATCAAAAGACTAGAAAGGAAAGAAGAAGCGAGAGAAAATACAAAGAAAATGATGAAAGCAAAAAATTTTGCAGGGTTGCAAATTTGCATCCTACGGCTCTTTATTCATGCCTCTATCCGGCCATGTCATCCTATGACCAGCTGTTCACACTTTTGGCGCTTTGATGTTTTAATTTACAATTTTTGTTTTCTTCCAAATTTGTCTTGTAATAGCTTTTAGTTTTGGTTTTTGTAATTTCCTTTCTCACGAGCACTATATAAAGCTGATCGAAGCTCTTATAAACGAAGTCAATCCATCCAATCAATAAAAATTGACGAGGAAGCTTTGACTTTCCAGCTTCTTCTCTTTGCTTCACTTTCTTTCATTTTCTTTTCGAATTTTAAGGCAGCCCAAACACCCTCCCAGGATGACAACTTGGAGGGGATGAGAGAGTTAAACCCTCTTCATCCTTGAAGGCGTGACTACTAGAGGATGGTTCCAAGGTTGAGGGGTTTCTCAGTTTAATGCAGTGGTGTTTAGCCAGTTTTGTATTTCCTCTTAACCATGGGTTCAAATCGCCGATGCATCTTAAATGACTTTGTACTTGCAATCTTTGAGGTTCGTTGGATGTTTGACGCTAGATCCACTAGATTCATTAGTTACGCATTTATTGAATCCTTTGTAAGATGGAGTCGAGGAAGATAGGTTTCCTTGGTAGGGCGAATTAACGTTCAATAAATACCATCTTTGAAGAAATTTATTGGGGTTAGGTTTATAATACATGAAGATCAGGTTAGGAAATATTATAAGTCATCCTCCCCACAGCGAGAAATGGACAAAGTCTCGGTGACTTTGAACCAAATCCGGCGACGACACTTCAAGGATACTTCTTTTACATTTTATTTTATTTAAATTTCAGTTTCCCAAACAATACCCCTCACTGTTTTCATCACCACCTTAAATCCAAAGTGAAATTCACCATTTTGAATCACTACAAATCATTTTGTACGAACCCACATCCTGAGTTCGATCCTGGAAACGCTATCTTTGTGATAGCTTTGCTCGGCCGATGGGAAGGAATTTAGGATATATATTTTATTGATTAGGAACATCTTTGTATGAAGAATCAAATGGCGGCGGATTAGCCGGGGATGGTGCTAAAGTGCAAATGATGACTGATGAACGCTTGTGATCCTCATCACAAGTCTGGTAGACCCTTTCTGTGCTATATTTCTTAGTCTTCTTAATTTAGTTCAGTTTATTTTTTTAGAGTAGCTTCACCTTTTGGTAGGTTGTCTCTTAGTCATTAGGTGTCTACTTTGTTTTTACTCACGAGGATTTCGATTAAGTTAGAAATCCCGGGAGAAGGTGGTGAGAATCAATCTCGAGAACTGGGCCAGGCTTGAATTGTGATCAAATGGAACACCTAGAGGGAGAAGCGATGATCAATACCACAATGGAGAGAGCCTACAGAGCATACATGTCGATGAGGGGTTATAGAAACCTTCCATGGTAGAATCCAGCAGCCCTTGAGGAATACAAAGCCCATATAGGTCCGTGAGGACTATAAGAAACAATGGATGAGTGCACCCCTCTGTGGTGTTCCCCCGACTAAATACCTCCTGCTTCTCCATATTGTGCCCTCAGCTCCTCGAAGCCACCACAGCCACCGATTGGCGCATCTTGAGTTGAAGCGAGGGCAATATTGAACGACGAAACTAGTGGACTGTGAACTCACGCGGAGGAGCGGGTGATGAATGTCAGTCGATCAGTGACCGCAGGTGAAACTCTAAACAAAGGGTTGCGGATGGGTTCCGGGCGAAAGTGATCATAGGTGACATCTTTCTTTTGAAGCAATCCATCTCAAAGCTCTGTCATTTGGATTTCATGAAGAAGAGAATCTCTGGAGGAAAGTGCGTGTGACACTATTGCACACCCAGGGACCTGGAGCTCAAGCTGCGGCTCCAGGGGAGGGGATTGTGAAAGGGGAAGGGCAGAAGGCGAAGCTCTGAGCTGCGGGGATGCGAGAATCAGCCATGTTGTCTACATGGGCCATGGAGGAGAGAAGAAATCCTTCCCTGTTGACTAAGGATGCAATGGAAGAACCTTACCCAAGATCACAATTTGCCATGCCCCTATTCGACTCGAACATATCTTTCCCTTTTGGCTTTACTCCCAAACACGAAACACACCTACCACAAAGAGCTACCGTCTGCACTTCACAGTAACTGGCTAGAGAAAATTGGTAAGCCTTTATTGGGAGCGCTGGAGTGCATCAGACACTAGCGGTACGCGCGGCACGCATGGCATAAGCGGGATTGGAGTTTAGGGTCTTGGATTCGGATTTGAACACTGAACCTCGACATTTCTAAGCTCCGCGGTTCCAACGGCCTCAGGCTTGAGGGGTGGTTTTGAAGGGGGGAGGGGAAGTCTCAGCTTTTGTTTTCATCTTTTCTTATTTATTTTATTTTATTTTATTTTATTTTGATTTCTTTAATTTTTCTTCTTAGATTTTTCTCTAATTTTTAGTTAATATTTATGTTTGGTCATTTTCATTTTATGTTTTAAGGTACTGTGTGTTCACTCTGAGTTTTTACTTAATTTTGGAAGCGAAGTAAATCTTGAATTCCATGCTTTGTGAAATTACGCCGAGCTTCCTCTGTGAGTTTTCTTGAATTCGCAACTGAACTATTCGAGTTACGAAATGTTAGTTTTGGTGCCACTTCATGCACCTATTTTTTGTCTTATATATATATATATATATATATATATATATATATCATATATATATATATATATATATATATATATATATAATTTTAGTCTTCAAAAATTAAAAAAATATATATATATATATATATTTCGTCTTCAAAAATTTTATTAAAAAAAAATTCTTCTTCAAAATTTAAAAATAATAATAATAATAATAATATTTCCCGCGATCTTGAAATTTACAACTGCGAATTTTATGGGTTAATTTTCGCAATCCCTGATTTCACGGCCAATTTTGTTTTGACCATAACTTTTTCATCCGAACTCCGTTTTAGGCGTTTTTGGTATCGTTGGAAAGCTTAGAGAGTGTAAAATCTAAATCTAACCAGAAAGAACAATTTTGAAATTTTTAGAAAGGTTATATTTTCAAAATGCTCCAACTAGTCACGTTTTTCCTCTCTTTTCTTCTCCTAACTTGTTCTTTTGAAGCCCAAACGGAGTGAATAAGGTCTCGATGGAAAGCTTCTTGATCTCACCATCCAAAAATGAGTACATTTCATCAAAGAGTATGCTTCCTTCTCTAACTTTCAATCTACAGGCCCCATTAACGGACATGTTGACATTTAGTTTGGGGAGGATTAGTATGAAGGAAGTGACATTTATTTATATTTTTGTTACTATTATGAGCACGCCCATTTTGATATTCAGTGGCTTGCTGGTTTTCCTTTGTGGCTTCTGTTATACTATCTGACTTTACTTTCAATAAAAAAATTACCCATTTTTTTGTGTTTTTAACTGTGATTTGAAAATTTGAAACACTGTCCAATTTCATTTATGTTAGATTGGTTCCATGCCTAATTGAGTGGATGATTAGTTAAATCCTTGCCAGCACGACCTTTTTCTTCACCTCTAGCTAACCACACCTTTGTGCACATCGGGTTTCAACAATAGTGAAAAGCGCTAACCTCCTAAACTTTACTTGAAACCTATCCTAGTTTGGATTGACCACCTTTAATAGGTTAGGACCATGAAATGAAGGCCAATGTGTCTTCCAAAAAAAAAAAAGAAAAAGAGAGAAACAAAAAGAAAAGAAAAAGAAGAGAAAAATTTTTGCCTTTGCAGCAAGAAACACAGGCACGATCCGAGGGGGTATATGGCGAAAGTCTTTAAAACTACAGTGCCATTAAACCAACTAGTTGGGAGCCACCGACTTAGTGCTCACTACATGGGTGGATGGGTGGAGTTTAGCAAGTTGTAGGTGCTGGAGTTTCGAAATCATTCGGAGTCCGGGGTGAGACCTGAGGAGTTAGTGGTCGAAAGATCCTTATGACTTGGTGCCTTAAGCCTTAATTGGTTGGGAGTCATCGGTAGATCCCCGTCACATGGACTTTGGTGAGGTCGATTCCTCAGCATTTACTTCCCCTAACATAAAAGAGTTGTGGAATAAGAGTGGGTCCCCGATATATTTAGATTGGTTAGCATGCTAGGTTGTGACAATAACCCAGTTGGGGAGAGTGCGGGTTTAGCAGTTTGTTGTTGGTGATCAAACAAACATAGGTTTGGTGGAAGTCTACGGTTGATTCACCAAGAGGCTCTTTATTTTCTCAATTTTGTATGGCATTCATTCTCTCTCGAGATAGTTATTGGGCAAGAGGTTTTGATTGATTCTCATTCGAGGTTTAAAGCATTCTTCATTCACAGCCTTTTGAAATATAATAATTTTGTGAACATCATTTTTATCGTTTTGTATGCTCTCTCCCTTCTTTCTTTCTTTCATTTGCTAAAGGGACTAGCAATGTGTGGAGTTAAGGGGGTGTGATTAGTGCTCAAAAGTGTTATTTTGAACCACCATTTATTAACGTACTAATTAGCGTAGTGGCACAATTTGCACATTAAGGTCCCTACTATTCTCTTGATCGCGCATTTTGTGACTAATTTTGTAGTTTTGGCAAGCTATTTATGCCAAAATTGTTGAGTCGATCCAAGCACGAAGAATTCGAGTCAAACTCAGCATTTCAGATCAGAGACCAGAAGGAAAGAAGAGCAGAAAATACAAAGAAAATTGAGCAAAGCAAAAATTTTGCAGGGTTGAGAAATTTGCATCCTACGAGCACTATTCATGTAACGCCCCAAAAATACCCTAGAATTTTTATAATAATTTTATTATATATTCAGGGTATGAATTGGGCAAACTTAGGTTTTAAATTTTTTTGATAAATCGATAAATTGTAAATGTAAATTGAAAGTATAGTATATGAATGAATATTATATGTTAAAATGAAAGTGATTGAACCGAGAATAGCAAGTGAAAAGAGGGCAAATGTGGAAAAAATTGTAAAATGAGGAGCTAAGGGTCAATTGTTATAAAGAATAAATGTCTAAGTGAATTTATGATAAATGGATGGCCAAAGAAGTGGAATAATAGGAGACTTAAAATGAAAAATGAGTTAAAGATTAAACAAGGCCTTATGGAATAAAGAATTAAGGCAAAAAGGAGAAAATGAGGATAAGGGAATGAGTGTGTAGACGAGGCATGGCCTTACACTTAAATAGGTTAAAAGGCGAGCAAAGGCCTTACACTTAAAGGATTTAAAAGACCAAACTTGGTCTTTGGATGCTCATAAGAGCACATCACGTTTTGGAAGAGGAAGGAAGGAGAAAAGGGAGAAGAAAGCTAGGGCTTGCAAGAGATCAAGCCTTGGTGTGATCCTTTCCCACTTTTTGCTTCTAAGAGGCCAAGCAACATGGAAGGAGATTTGAAGGGGCTGAGTCAGAAAAAGTCAAACCTGACTTCATTCTTTTTTATTTGGATTTTGGTGAAAAGCCCTAACTTCAGGAAAAGGGATTTTTATTGATTCTAAACCACATTTGGAGTTGTTTTGGGTGGATTCCATGGTGGATTTTTGATAGGGGACAAATTGGAGAAGGTTTGTGGAAGAAAAATGTGTGAAAATGCCCCGAATCCGGCATTTACAGGCAAAGCAGTAGGTGGTACCGTTACGAAGAGTGATGCCGTACCATGATGCGATGGGAAGTGGTCTTGGTACCACTCAAGCAGTCGATACCCAGTAAGCGGTGAGGGGGTGATATGGTGCAGTCAAAGTGAATCGCCAGTTACCAACCTTCGACAGCCACTGTTTGACATATTTTGCATCGTTAAGCCCGATGACCATTACGATTGTTTAGGGACCCTAAGAAATGATTAATGGGGTTCAAATAAGGATAGATCTAAGTGAAAAACGTATCGTACCTCACCGCCTCGGCGAAGCGGAGTTCGTCTTCTGGCAAACTTAGTGTATTAACGAGGCCCGTGCCAATAAACTTGTAATTCACTTAGGGTGTTTAACAATTAATTATCCATAGAGTGGGCGTGATTATTGACTAGGAAGGGGCCGGGTGATCGCCTAACCTAGAGATGAGAGATCGAAAGAGAAGGATGCTAGGTAAGCAACTTGGTTTGTTCTCGCGACTCTATTCTTATTTCAAGTATTTTGGTAGTTTACCAAGTAAATATGAAATGAGTACATGAATGAGTATATGAAATGAGTATATGAAATGAGTACATGAATGAGCATATGAAATGAGTACATGAATGAGTATATGAAATGAGTACATAGATTGAGTATATCTTTGAAAAGATAATACAAAAGTGAATATGGAATTGAAATGTGATATTTGAAAATCGAATGAATGTGATTGTCATCGAATTATCGCTTGACTTTCGGTTAATTCGACATCTTAGATTGAATCGATATACGAATGAGCAATAGCCTGGCGGGATGCACCAATCGGTATCCGTCACGAAGGCACCCGAAATTGTCAATGTCCCGCCCAGGCGGGATGCATCAATCAGCATCCTTCATGATGGTATGGCGTGAAGAAATGTCCCACTTGGCGGGATGCACCAATCGGCATCCCGTCATGATGGCGATATGGCGCGTTTAGAGTGATACCACGTAATCGAGTGCATAAGCGGCATCGTCATGATAGGAGACGAATTATTAAATGTGTAAGCACATTGCAGAATGATAATAAGAGTGGGATTCATTAAAAACGGAATCCGCGGGTATAATTGAATAGTCAAGTGAAATAACCAACGATGCGAGTGTAAATGGAATTTTATGTATATGCTTCATCGATAGAGTGAATTGTGAAATGGTGTTGCATTGAAAATGCATGTTGTGATATAGTAAATGATTTGTAAAATTGAAAGCATGCGAAAATGAATAGCATGAGTATATGTTGATAAAATAGGCATGGTTTAATGTTAAATGCATGCCTAGTTACATTGAATATTGGAATATAACTGTATAGAACCACTAAGCATGAAAATGCTTGACGTATGAATTTTTATCTATGCGGAGGTTTCGAGTAGACGGGAAAATGAGATGAGTGAGCCTTGAAGAGAGGCGAGAGTCATAAAGCGAGTTCTGGCGTATAGTACATACCCACCAAATGCATCATCATTTTCCTTTTGAACATACAGGATATTTTTGTGAACAAATAGTTGAACTCGAAGAAATGTTTTGTTTTGTATATCATTTGAAAGCGCATAGAATACCTTCCAGCATGGTACATTTTATGAAATGTAAATGTTTGTGGGCCTACCATTGAAAATGCTTCAATAAAAATCAGAAAACCTGAGAAATAACATAAAGAAAATGTTTTGATGAATAATTGAAAGCGTCGAGTCGCGGGCTTGAGTTCGGATCGCTGACTGAGTGAAGCGGGATTAAGTCCCGACATTTTGAAAAGAAAATATAATAAAATGTAAAATAAAAAGAATTAAACGAGCGTTCCCGGGGTTTCGATTCGGACTCGCCAATCAGGTCGGGCCGGGCTGGAAATTAAGCTCTGGAATCATTTCATTCATGACATACCTAATTGGGTAGCCCCAATAAATACTAGTCTACTTTCATCCCCAGGGAGAGCGTCCACATGGCTTCTCTAGAGGCCTCAACCTCCAAGCCCAAACCTATCACACAAGATGCAACAGTGAACATGATGCATCAAAAGAAAAATGCAGGTATAAAAAGCGTACCGTATTAAATGTCTGCATGCTCAGCCTCACATTACAGCGGCGTAAAAACCGTCCACTAGGTCCTCAAAGTCTGGCAGCCAGGCTCACGTACACGGGGAACATGTTAGTGGAATGCGTATGTTCCTCCACCCGCAGTACAGCTAGGGCTGCCACCGCCTCCTAAGGTCGTAGGAGGACAGATACCTTTAGATGAGATGAAACAGGATGTTAGCCCCTGACATTTGTCGGCCAGAGTGGTAGAAACGGTGTCCATTATAGAGAGGTAAGGAAGTGGGGCAGAGAGATTATGACGGTATAGAGGAGATCCTTTGGAAAGGCATGAGTCGAGTGGCTAGAGAGGGGTATTAAGAGATGATTAATTGAAAATGTATGGAGTTTAATTTAGCTTAAGTGAATCAATGACATTAGAGTGATTATTAAATTATGTTGTTGAAGAAAATGGAAAGAAATTGAAGAGACATGATGAATGTATGTGGTAGGATTTTGCCACCCTAGGAAAGTATGGAAAAGGTTAGTTATTTTTGAGTGATTGTGGAGGCTGAGTTTTGAGCGGAGCTTGATATTATTAGATATCCATGGCTTTTGATGTTATATTAGGCATGGTTACTATCTAGACATCATGCTCTGAAAAGAGTTGTTATAGGAAGAGGTTAGGTTCATAAGCGAGGAAGGCAGAGGTTGTTTTGTGTGGGTTCACGGAAAATACTACCTACGATATTATAGCCAGTTATGTGGGCTAATGCAAAATACTTCGAAGAGTTATATCAAAGGTACCTAGCATGCTATTGAGGTGAAAGGGATAATGGTAGTCGAATGGAAGATATTACGATAGTCAAATAATTTAGGATGTATTCCAGGAGGAGGATCTTCTAGGTATATATAAGGAAATATATATATATATATATATATATATATATATATCTTTCATATATATATATATATATATTAATTTTTAGATTGAAATGACCCCTAGAGGACAGAACCAGTGCTAAGGCACCTTATATGATGGCTCCTTAAAGTTGAAAGGTGAAAGAATTGAAAGTATAAAATGGATAAAAATTTGGTGGTAAAGGGTTTGTTAGGCCGAGTACTTACGCCTTAGGGTCTGGAGTTCACATTTATAAAAAAAAAAAAATGATGATGAAAAGTTTAAGATTGTATATTGATTACGAGGAGAGTTGAATAAAGTGAAAATACGCAATCAACACCCGTTTACCGCGGATTGATGATCTTTTTGATCAATTCACGGGGGAGCGAGGGTATTTTGAAAATGGATCTAAGCTCGGGTTACCATCAATTAAAGATTAGGTCAGAGGATGTTCCTATGACCTTTGAAAACCACCATTATAGGCATTATGAGTTTTTTTAGTCATGCTAGTTGGACTAACCCATATTCAGCAGCTTTGTGGATCTTATGAATGGGATCTTTGACCTTATTTAAGATCGGTTTGTTATAGTATTCATTGACATTTTAATCTATTTAAGCGATAATGAAGATCATGAGAGACATCTAGTAAATTCTGTTGCTTAGTATGCCAAACAGTAAATTCTAGTTAAGTTTGGGACGGTGTTGCTTTCTAAGGCATGTGATTTAGTGAAGGGTTTCTATTGATCTCAGATTGAGAAAATTGTGAGCTGGGAAACCACCCCTCTGAATGTATTGAGAGATACAAGAGTTTTCTAGGTTTAGCAGGGTATTATCGAAGGTTGTTAAGGGATTTTCAAAGTTAGGCGGATCAGCTGACTAAGATTGACAAGGAAAGATGAAAAGTTTGTATAGTAAGAGACATGTTAGAAAAGATTCGATGAACTAAAAGGAATTTGACATAGCCACTAGTTCTTACAATTCCGTCGGGGCAAGAAGGATATCTGATGTTGGGATGTAAGGCAGAGATTAGGGTGTGTTAATGCAACATGAAAATGTGATAGCATATGATTTAAGGCAATTGAAAAAGCATGAGAGCGAAATTATGAGTTATAACCTAGAGTTGGTTATTTGTAGTCTTTGCTCTGATATATGGAGGCATTCTTGATATGGGTGCATGTAAAATTTTACGAATCAAAGAACATGCAATATTCACATAGAAAAGTTAAATATGAGGCAGAGGAGATGGTTGAACTCATTAAGGATTATGGGTGTGGCCAGGTACCATCAGGGAAATGTTAATGTGGTAACTGATGCTCTTAGTAGGAAGCCTACGGGTTCCATATCTCACCTAAAGGTTGTGTACCTCCCTATGTTTATGGAATTGAGGTCTTTAGGTGCGAGACTAGAGTTGACAGATATTGGAGCCTTACTAGCTACATTTCATGTTAGTCCTGTACTAATAGACAAGATAAGGAAGCTATGAGCTCAAAGATCTGATCATGATTAAATTGAAAAGGAAAGTGATGCAGGCGAGTTAAAGGATTTTGAAATACGGGCATATGGTATAGTGATGATAGGTCACAGGGTTATGTGTACTAGATGTGGGAAGATTAAAGAAATAAATTATGGGAGAGGCACAACTCTTACGCATAGGCGATGCATCGGAAACATAAAATGTATCATACCACTGAGAATCTTAAAGGTGGAGGGTATAAAGAAGATATTCTTGAGTTTATTTCTAAATGTCTCATTGTCAAAAAGTTAAGGTTGAGCATCAAAGATTTGCAGAGTTCTTATAGTATAACTGCCGATCCTCGGTGGAAATGGGAGAGAATCATGATGGATTTTTACTTCCACTTTGCCGAGTGGTTATGACGTGATATAGGTGATTGTGGATAGATTGGCCAATCGGTCGATTTCCTACCTATGGAAAAATAGTGACTTAGTTGAGAAGTTGGCTGAGTTGTGCCTAAAGAGATTGTACGACTTCACGGATGACGATCTGAAGAGCCATCTGAACATTGGAAGTTATGCTCAAGGCTTGTGTGTTAGAGTTTAAAGGAAGTTAGGAAAAGACATTTACCATTAATGGAGTTTTCTTTACCAATAATAGTTATCATGTGAAAAAACGTGAAATGGCGCCTTATGATGCCTTATATGGAAGGGAAGTGTAGGACTCCATTGTGTTGGGATGAGGAAGGAGAGAGAAAATTTTTAGGTTCATAAATTGTTCAGGCTACAACGAGATATTAAAGTTATGGTGATAGATTAAAGATAGCTCAGGTCAGTGAAAAGTTATGTTGATAACCCGAGGAGATTTGGAGATTTTAGGTGGGGATCGGGTATTTATGAGATACTCATACTGGGAAAGGGTGTTTATATTCGAGAAAGAAAGGGGGAGTTAAGTCCTCTCTATATGGGACTTTGTAGAGTATGAAATAATTGAAGTGAGAGTCTTGGTTGAGGTTGCCACGAATTGGCCAGAATACATGACATATTTTACATTTCTATGCTTTGAAAGTATATGACAGATTCTTCACATGTGTTAAGAGATCAACCGGTTGAATTGAAAGAAGATTTGGCCGTATGAAGAAAGGCTAGAGTTCAAATTGTTGATGAAATGATTAGGTTCTTTGAAACAAAGTGATTCCTTTAATGAGTGTTATGGATGAATCCGCGGTAGAGAGGAAACTAACATGAGAATTTAAATTCGAGGCAGAAATTTTTATAAGGAGAAGAGGTGATTGTAAAACCCAACCTTGTCCAGATGTTATAATAGTAGTTATTGAACTGATTTGAAGAGGTCTAATGATAGAGCGAGGTGGATTAGGAGAGATTTGAAACCTTCTGGACATCATTTTGGGCATAGTGAAATTTCGAAAATTATGTGGTGCTAATGAATGATGATTTTCTTATTTTATCGGGATGGAGGGTTGCAAAGGGATTTTTTGAAGAATTTAAGTTCCTAGGCTTTGGTGATATTTAGAAGATAATGGGAGATTAAGTGAATAGTGATTTGATTTGAAATTTGGGTCTGTGGTGAAATTTGGAGTGCAGCGAGAGTAAATCTGAAAAGGTGCAGATAAATCCGCAAAGACTATGGCCCAGAATAAAGTGAAGCGGAGTCCGTTTGGATAGTTTCGAGGAATTGATTGAGCGTAGTCGGGTGTAATACGTATTGTCAGTTCTAGATTTTAATGATTTTAAAATCAGATTTAGGTGATTTGAGCTGAAATTGTTTGTGAAGGATTAGTTAAAATATTTTATGTTCAAATTTAAATATAGGCGACCATAGAATATTTTTGACATATAATTGATATAAAAGCGATGGCGAAACTGAAATCTCTGCTATAATGGAGATATTTAATTGTACTAGCCAATCAAAATCTTTCTTAATGGCTAAGTTATGATTTAAATAATGGGTAAATGACTTGGTCTCATGGAATGGACCAATGAGAAGCTTGGATAAAGAAGTAATTCTTTAGCTGACCAATGATATTTTTTTACTTAAGGGCACTTTTGGAATAATATGTTTTAAAGTCTAAAATTTGGGGATTTAAGTGCTCAAGAGGGATCACGTAGAGGAGAGGAAAGAAGGAGAAAAGATAGAAAAAGAAAGGGAAAGAAAGGAGAAGAGAGGAAGAAAGGGTAAGGCAAAATTAATTTAAATTGAATTTTTATTCTCTTTCAAGCTTCCCAAGTGAGCTCAAGTGAATCAAGGAAAGAGAAGACAAAGGAAACAAGAAACAAGTAAGTTTTTCATGGTGGGAAAGTTGGATTTTTATGTTTTTCATGCCTAATGATTTGATTTCTTGTATGGATGTTAAATTAGTGGCATTTAGGGTTGAATGATGATGATTTTGAGATAAATTGAGAAAGCCATGGATTAGATTAGGGTTTGACAAATCAAGTGAATGAATGGTTGGAGTTTGATGAACTTTTGTGTGATATGTTGAAATGGGTATAATGCATCAGATTTAAGTGTTTAGAGTGAAAGAAAAAATGGAAGAAACTGTTGGTAAATTTTGGGCAGCAGTCTCGGTACAGGAAATGTCCTGTTTTCTGTTTTGACCAGTTTTGGTATTTTGGCCATAACTTGCTCATTTCAGATCGGAATTGAGTGATTCAAAATTCTGGGTAAAATAGACTTCTAGGATCAAGGGTATCTGAAGAGGAAGTTCATGCAAATTGTAAACTTAAAAGTGCCCAGAAAATGGTTCAAAGTAGACTATGTGCAGATTCTATTTCTGCCAAACTGAGTTATTTGTTGTGCAGATTGTATTTATATAGTTGAGAGGCTTTAGAGACGGAATTTTAAATTGAAAATTTAAAGAGATGTTATCTAATATATCAAGAACTGATCTGGAGGATTTCATAAATTTTGAAGACCGTTTGAATAATTTTTGAGTCATAAAGTCTATAGGGTATGGTTGGAAAAAGATTTGGCCAAAATGAATGAGTTTTAGTGCTTAAGGTAATTTGTTCATTGGCTTTAAATGAATGTATGGTGGATTAAAATGGAAGTTATGATTAATGTATAGTTGTGATTTTTCTGGAAAGGGTGAAAGGATGATCGGACGAGAGCGGGAGCGCGGGAAGCAAAGGCGGAAGGTGAGAGGCGGTGGCTGGCCAATTAATGATATTTTGAGAATTTAGTTTTAAAAGTGAATGGTTTTGTGTTAAGGCGAAAGTTTAATGTAATTTTATGTAAATGTTAAGGCATATGGAAATGTTTTATATTGCATTGTTTTATCATAATGCATATATTTATATGTGTATTAATATGTATGCATATGTTAGGTATTATGAAAGTTTAAAATTGTTTAAGTATGCATATGTGTTTTAATGATAAAGTAAAGGATTTAATGTATTTATAAATGTATTTTGAAGAAATGTTTTACTGATGGTTACCTAAACCCCCTGTAGTATTATGAAGGCGATATGGCTTGAGTACTTTAAGCGTGTAAGGATTAAGAGGAGTAAGTTATGATTCTTAAGCCAGGGAAAATAGGTGTCTAGAGTAATATCATACACGTGATAAAGTACTATGTTTGGAGACCTATGCAAGCGTGAAGGTTTCCTCGCCATTGTTGTGATGGACTATATTTGGAATAATATTGTCCTCACGTCGAGTACCCAGCTGATCGGTGTGTTTATTCACGAATTAATCGGAAAGAATGAAAGAAAGAAATAAAGAAAGAAAGTTTAAAAGGCATAAATGCTTAAAGCATAAATGGATTTTAAATGCATAAAAATATTTATGGAAAAGAAAGTTAAAGAGCATAAATTCTTAAAGCATAAATAGTTTTAAATGCATGAAATTGACTATGGAAAGAAAGTTCAGAGGCATAAATTCTTAAAAACATAAATGGATTTTAAATGCATAAGTATTTATGGAAAGAAAGTTTATGACATAAATTCTTAAAGCATAAATGGATTTTAAATGCATAAGTATTTATGGAAAGAAAGTTAAGGCATAAATTCTTAAAAGCATAAATGGATTTTAAATGCATAAAGTATTTGTGAAAGAAAGTTTAAGGTATAAATGTTTAAAGCATAAACTGATTTTAATAGTATAAGTATTTATGGAAAGAAAGTTTAAGGCATAAATGTTGTAATGTATAAATGGATTTTAATTGTATAAGTATATGTATTATTTTGATATGTACTGAAAATGTTATATAAATGAAAATGTATACACTCAGCCCGACTCGTTTAGCTCACTCTTTTTCCATATGTTTCAACAAATATTTTGAGTTGAGGTGGTGCATCGGTAGAGTACCCTCTGTCACGGTGAGTAATTTATCGAGGAGGCAGTAGCATGTGGTACATTGAAAAATAATTGCATATTATGTGAATATTTTGTCATGTTTTGATAAAATTATGCATGGAATTGAAGAAGGTTTAAAATGTTTTGATGATTTGAAAAGAAATAAATGTATATATATGTATATTGTGTTTGATTGGGTTGTGGGCGAGGAGTCCTAATATGGAAGTTGATAGATTGAAGTTTAGAAGTGTTTTTAAATGTTTTCATCAGGTTTGTAAATTTGGGGAAAGTCAGAAAAACGGAGAAACTACGGCCGATTTTCTGAAAAAATCTAAGTGTTGGAAAAAGAAAAGAAAAATTTTTTTAATGACATTGCATTATTTTTAAAGATATTGAAGAATTGTAAGGGGGTTCGCTCCACGGATTTTAATTTATGGTTTTAAGGAAAAGTTTCTATATCAGTTGAGTGCAGGAGGTCCCTCGGAGATTCGTGAGTTAATCGGGTGGGATCCTTCCTTTACTTGTGAAGCAGAGTTCCTACAACGTCTTAGGGTGTGGAGGAATGAGCTGTATCCTCATGTCCTACAGCTAGCGAAATTTGTGTTGTCCTGAATCCTGGGATCTTTGTCCCGAGGCGATCCGTCTCATATGTCAGTATCGGCGGAAATAACATATCATCTGTCGACCCGACGAATGCCACATCTTGGCCTTAGCCCTTATAACACCATTACATTCTGAAATCAGCGCGGCCGGCTTGGCCTCCCACCTCTTACCTTCTTACCGCATCGAGTGCCGGTGCATCCTCCATCTCTCATGGTCATGGTCTGACCATAGAGTCCATGTCTTGTGAGGCGAAGTCTACAATCCTACCCGAATGGACAATCTGAGTCCATTCTCGAGCCTGACAGCTGGAGTGCGTGGCTACATAATCATCGACCATGACTAACTCCGTGAACCTAGCCACATACTCAATCATCGTCATAACCCCCTGCTTCAGCTCTAGGAACTCCTAAGCCTTCGCATGTCTCGTAGTGGTCGAAAAATACTTGCCCATGAAAAGATCATGGAACTTTTTCCCCAGTCATTGCCTCAGATCTCTGGGGTCTTCTTGATTCCACCACGCCAGGCCTCATCCTCTGGCTAGAATGCGGCTAGTCCGTACAGTGGTATCGGAGTTAATCTCCGTAGCCTCGATACCTTCTTAACTTTGCATGAACAAATGATGCGCCTGCCGGATCTCCTCCCCACTGTGAATATCGGAGGGTGATGTGCCCTGAACCTCTGGAGGTTACTCGGACCTCACGGCTACTTGTTGCGCTGCTTTTGTGCAATAGCGGCCCGGTAGTAATACCTATAGCCTCGTAAAGCCTGCTGAATTGAATACTAGTGGTGCTTGGCTAGCACCTCTTGGACGACCTCTACGTCCTCACCCTCGACTAGTCATCTACACATGTCAAATGGCAAGTTAAGTTTTAATGCAGTATCTCTAAGGTGTAAACACAACCCCGAGACACTATTCACATACCGAAAAATTTGCATACACAACTTCCATGCATTCATAGGTAATGCAAGACAATAAGTTCATATATTAAATCATATTCAACAAAAATAAAAATTTATTTCATTTTATTTTATTTCATTTCATTTTATAAAATTTTATTTAATTTAATTTAATTTTTTTAAAATGCAGTGAAACAGGTGTTCATAAGCAGGTGTCCATGAGCAATTGATCAAACAATGACTGGAACAGTGTCTTGAGTCAAAAGCGAAATCGAGTGTCGCAATGCGCACACCACGGCCTACTTAGAGCTGCTTGGCGCTGCTAGCGCTTCGAATGTGCGCCTGCGTCGTGTCGTGGTCTTAGCGGCGCGTGTCGTGGCCTCTCGGGGCCGTGTCGTAGCGCCAGCGCCATGTCGCGAGCCCGTGTCGTGTGTCGCCCGAGCCCCGGTCACGATAAAATCGTATCTGACTCGATCCACATCGCGTGTCGCCCAGCGTTCCTCGCCTTGTCGTAGGAGTCTTTACATTCTTGTTGTATCGCCAGCCTGGCGTGTGTTCTGACACCGAGCCTCCCTCCTGTCATGATACAAATGATTGTATTGCGACACACCCAGCCCCAGCCGGGCCGCCTGCCTTGACTGCCCTTCACTGCAGCCTTGGTCGGCCCAGTGTGGTGGGCCGTCTTTGAGCGTGTGCGAGGGGCGTGTGAGAAGCCACCACACGCTGTCGTGGTGTGCCGCTAACGCGCCCACTACTTGCACCTCCCGAGGCCTGTGTCATGATACAATTTGCTATATCGTGACCCAGTGCAAAAAAAAAAAAGGGCAGTAGCTCAGCCTGCCTCTTCTGCAACCCTTTTTTTTTTTCACTCATCATTTTCTTTTTCCTTTGTTCCAACTCTTGCCAGACCACAAAAAAAAAAAAAAAAAAAAAAAAATATATATATATATATATATATATATATATATATATATATATATATATATATATATTCATGTCTTCGAAATAGAACAAAAAAATTCATTATAATTTATTTTTTTTATTTTTTTTCCTGTTTTACACACTGTAAAACCTCAGAAAAAAAATTCCTTAACACATTTTTTTTTTATTCCTCCAGTAGCTTCCCTGCTACTCCTAAAATGCAGTAGCCTAGACAACTGCAGTTTATATAACTCAAAAATTTTAAGAGTTAAATTTTAACCGTTTTCTTACCATGAATAATTTTCAGAAATTCAAAGCAGATTCTTACATTTGTGTTCAAAATTTTCTCTATGCTACTCACGAGCATACAATTTCACAACATACAACAGCGGTTTAATGCACATCACATTTAATTCATCAAAAATGCCTGAAAGGATGCATGATCTAACCCATTCCCATCGATCCTAGGTAATGCATTATACCTAACTTATTGATATAAGCTATACTCTAGTATCAACATCCGAGCTATACCAAGGCGTGATGCTCTTACACCTTATGACCATCGCCTAAACCCCGAGTCTCTCGAGCCACAGGTATTAATATCACGTAATCTCTACAACCAGAGCTCCCCAGATGTCGTTCACCAACCCAGCTTTGATCTGCAGTGTGAGCGCATTTCGAGTCGGGTTGACGGCAGATTAACCCGCCTGCCAGAATGCTTGTGGACGTCAGATGGCACCAGAGCACCCTCCACTGAAAAATCAGGTGAGTCTCCTTTATGCAGGGGAGCTCTGCAATACAACTTGTCCCAACATTTTACAACTACCACAAGGTCGGCGTCACGATAAAGCGGCCTTAGGCTGATGCATGTCTTCTTAAAATATATCTCATTATTATATTACATGGTTCAAGAGTTAATAAGTCACTCTTAATTCAAACATATATTAAAAGATTTACAATTTCTAATACATGTTATACAAAAGTATCTACAAAGCCATGAAGGTTTTCTTCATGCGACCTCTAGTAGTCGTCCTCACCAATACGCTCTTGTACAGAGTAATGATCCGCCGACGGGGTGAAGCGATGCCCGAGTGATAATCTCCTACATGGGTTACTCCTAAGTTCACATGTCATGGCAAAACAAACACTCCAGTAAAATGCAGTCTGCTTGAATGTCTATATACTTGATCCCGTGTCTAGAGTCCTCTGACTCCCTCCACACATGCCTAAGCCAAATGCGAGCAAAATACCGAGTTTTCAAACAAAGCTTTTGTTTTTCGAAAACTAGTACCCAGCTCAACTTAAATATGTTGGACCCTCCGAGGCGGGTGTTGGATCATTTTTTCCGAAACAGTCATAGGTCAGCCTCGAGATGAGTACATTTGAACCACTCTCGAGAGCAATTCTTGAAAAATGATCATGAAATTCACTTTGCAATCGTTTTCATTTCTTTCATTTTCTTTCATGTCCCTTACACTCCCACCTACAATCTAGAATTGCCTGGTGCATATGGAATGCATTATGCCATTTCAAACAATTCATGCTAATATATTTATGCATATATTAACAAATTAATTCACATAATTCATGTTATTCAATTCACCGATCCATAACACGCAAGAATTAGCTCATGGGCTAATAACAATCAAGCAATTCATTTTGAATCGCAACAACATAAAAAATCACACAACATATCCGTGAACAGTGAAACCACCCCAGGCTCGACAACATTCCTGGCCACATAATAAGGATTTTCTCACTTTGTTCAGATTTTGAGAGATCAGCTCACGGTCATCGGGCCTCAACAAATTCATCCATTAAAATGGCTCTTAGCCAAAGAGAATAAACCAAGTAGGAAAGATCCTACCTCTTGGGGTGTAGGAACTCGCAAATCGATGCCACGCGTGGCCTTGTCACGTAAAACCAGCTTTGCTTCTTGGCAGACGAGAACCAGCGGTCAGCGGAAATCTAGAGAGAGAAGCCATTCTTTCTCTATCAAGTGGATCTCCCACTCCTTTGCACATTTTGCCACTTTGGAGAGAATAAAGTCTACTTTGCTTTATTACCATTTAATCTTTTCCATAATTCTCATTGTGTCCCTTCATTTAACTATTTGACTTAAGGGCCTTTTGACACTTGGCTTCTAATCTGACCATTCATCTCCATCCTCTCATTGATAAATGCAGCGTGTGTCGTGGAGTGCGTGTAGTGGGTGACTTTGTCACATCATATGCCTCTCAGCTATTATCGACATCCAGGCACCCGATTGCACAGGCGATTAAGTGCATTGTCACCGAATTTGTGAGGGTCGACGTGATAGCTGGGTTCGCGAGGCGATTCCAGCAGCGGTGAAGTTGTTTCATCATCCGAGATCTAGAAAAATTTGAATTTTGACCGAAATTATATTTACCCTTTTTCGGAAAAAATTAGATTTTCGAGTTTCATGGGGATGGAGGCATCAGAGTCTTAGAAACGAAGAAATGGCGATATGTGGCCTTATTATGTATTTTGTAAGTTTGGAGTAAAGACTTGATTTTGAATAATTGTAATTAAAACAAATTGTAAATTTACTCATTTTGTATAAAATATACCTTTTTGGTGATATGGATGTATGAGCCGACGTGACGATTTTTACTCACGTGTAAGGAGTCTCATGATATGAGACACGAGGTTTTTCTATAGGATTAGTGATTGGTCAACGGGACCCCACAGAAATGGGCGTCCACCCGATTATAATTTAGCCTTAACTTTATTATAAAACAACTTCTAGATTAAGGAAATTTTCTTTGTTTAACTTTGCTTTATTTTTCCCAGGCCGTTTTCTATTGTTTGGATTCAAGGATTGGTTCCATGAAAGATCGTAATCCACTTAGAGTTATATTGAGAGAGATAGGGACGAAACGGTTGACGACGATGTTGATAAACATAAATGATGACTTCTAACTAGTCGGTTTAAGGCATTATGCTTTGAAAGGTTCCTTGGGATTTCGATTGAATCAACTCATTTATTTTTATTCTTTTTATGATTTATTTGATTTTATGATTTTTAATTTTATTTTTTTTAATAAGTGGGGTGTGGCTACCGTCAGAGGTTTTTGCTCTTGGACAAATTATCGCGACAGAGAATCTCTATCGCGACAAAACTTCACTGTCGCGTGCACGCCCGTGTTGCGTGTGCGCCCCGGCCTTGTCGTGTGAGCGCCTAGGGCACTGCTGTGGCGCCTTTGCCGTGCGCGCCTCCCAGCCGCACACGCATGCTTATCGCACACCTTAGCTTTGTCATTAGACTGACAGAGGCGTCTGCAATAGTGCGCTATATAAATAACAAGTTAAACTAATCGTATGGAATAGCAGAGCTTTATTGAGAAAGAAAATGATAGAAGAAATGTAAAGTAAATGGTGATTTGGTAAAGATAATGAAGAAATTACCTTGCTAACGGAAAAGGATTTAGAAAGAGAATAGATGAGAGAAAGAAGGCGGTTATAAAACACTTTTCTTCTCAAAATTTGCATTATTAATAGCTATTTTTAGGTCGAATTGATGAAACATTGAGTTCAGGATTTTTTTTTGTATGTATGTGCATGTATTTCATAAAACATAATTTTAATGGAATATACCTAGATTATATGTGTAACTAATTTTTAATTATTGAATAAATATTTATAATCTTATTATTTAGCTAAAAATATTCTTCTAAAAAAATAAAGACTATTTTAAAATATGAGTAAGGCTCTTATTATCTATTTATTTATGTTTTCATTCTCTTTTTCATTCTTCCTAAACATTGAATTAGAAAAAAGTTCATTTAATTGAGCTAGTAATATGGGTTTAGTCTGATGGATCAGCACACTTTAGCTCGATTTTTTGAAGTGTAGATTATAAAATTGATGGCTTGAATAGAAGCAAGTCAAATTAACGCAACCCATTTAGGCTGTAGCTCATTTGGGTTCGGTCCGTTTGACGATCTTAAATTTTTATTTAATTTTGTAAATAAAAATAGCTAACTAATCAATTAGGAATTTTTTCGGGTATTTATAGACAAAAATCAATATTTTGGCAATCAACTTGAGTCAAATCTATCCTTTTGGAAGGCATGGGTTTAATAATAATTATTATTATAATATATGTCAATATATTAAACTTTGTTGTTCTAATTATTATATGTTAAATTTTACTTAAGTTATACTAAATATATATATTGAAAGCTTATTACTTTCAAGTTTGATTCTTTTTTTTTTTTTTTACAAAAAAGAAAAGATTGTTCAACATAATTAAGTCATGTCCACTTCCCCAAAATAGAAGGGAATAATACCCATGGTTGGTTTGGAAACCAAGAAAAACCAGTGTAATAAGCGACTAACCCAAATACAAGTATATTAAGTAGAGATTCCCATAAAATCTTGTTTGGCAAGAGGAGAGAGAGATGGTATCTATTATTTTATAATTAATAGACACAAGAATTAATCAATTGATTCCTTTAAATAGAATTCTTTTGTGAGAAATAAAAATTTCTTGAATAGAAAACTTTGATATATATATATATATAAATGCACACCCCCTTTTGCGTAGAACAGATCAACATAGTTTGAAAGGATTAACTATTATTTCTTATTATTATTGTTTAAAAAGAAAAGAAATGGGTACAAATACAAATACTAATATATAGCTTCCTTTATTTAACCTGTTTTATAGTTCAGGTGTTCTTTGGGCGGGTTGGGCCAGTTGGGCTGAGCTTCAATTTGGGCTGGGTTTCAACTTGGTTCAGACTGCTCAGAATGGACAGATTCTGATTCTTTCTGGTTCGTTGGTTCAGGTGGTTGGCATCGGGTTTAAAGTCCAAACGAATCATAATGTGGAACCTTTGACCACTAAAATTTTAAATAAAATTATAATTTAGTTTTAAGAAAACAAAAAATTATGCTTTCATAAATGAAATTTTATGTCAGAAAAATTGAGGTTTGAAAAATATGTTAAGCAGCTTATTAGTTTATAAAAGAAGATCAGCAATTGCTTCATACAACTTAAATATACATACATTCTGATATCATGAGAGGAATTAGTTATTCATGTTAAATAAATGTACATTCATTATGCATGCGAATTTGGAATTATGAAGGTTGGCACCATAGATAGTGTTTTTTGCCTTCTGAATTTATTATGACCGTTAAATGAAGAGCATAGCACTTGTCAAGTCACTTTTTTTTTTTAAAGGACTTGTCAAGTCACTTACTAAAATTATAAATTTGATGACCTATCAATGAAATGAAACTAAATTTGATGTATTAAAGATAAGGAATACAAATTTTTAACTATGGGTGATTAAATATTCCAATAGGATTATAAAAAAGACAGTAATTAAATATGCAAATCAAAACAATAAAAAAACTTAAAACGATTTCATTTTCAAAGTTTCATAAGAAATTATATGTTTTTAATTCATTGAGAGTGCTTAAAAAGATGAAACGATATGGCCTTAAAAACCAAATTTGAGATTTTTCCCGTTTACATATTATTAATGATAATGCCATCAAAGTATCTTAACTTTTTTCTTGATAAATAATATCTTCTTAGGAAACAAAGTTTTCATCAATAGGATTTTAACTTTATTTTTTATTATATTATAATATTTAACTTAATGTTTAAAGAAATATTGCATAATTATATACACAGACTGAATAAAATTCTTACATCTCATTAAGGAATGAAATGCTAATTGGTAAGAATGATGCACTTCTGAGTTGAAGATGATTCAAAAATAGTAAACAATGGGTATAAAAAAATTAATATTTATGTGTACATGCTATATATGGATTCAAGCTAGGAAAGATGTGCATATTGTTATTTTGTAAAAGTATTTTATCTAAAGACACTGAAAATATATATTCTTTAAATTAAATTAAATTCTTTTTTTTTCTGAAGGAAAAATTAAATTCTTTATAAATACACCAAAGAAAATATGGGTAATTATGTGGTTCTACGCTACAATCTCCCCTATCTTTAAAACAATTTTCTAAACTCTACAAATTTACTTCGGAAAAAGGTTTTCTATTCTTTGGGGTAGAAATTTGTGCTGGCCGTGTAGAAACTTTAACATTTCGAGATAGGCTTATTGAATTTATGAGTAATTCGAGCAATGAGTTTTTGAACGAGCTTAAATGGGGCTCAAGCAGCCGATTTAAAAAAATCTTAGTTTGAGCTCGTGGGCTCGTTTTCCATATGAGCAGGCTCGAGCTTAACCTCGAGGCTCAAGTCAATCTGAGCCTATATACAAGTTTGTATTGTAATCAATCACCTCAAGAAACTCGGTCCATATACTTTTTTAACTTTGTAATCAATGAAATAACAATACATCAGTAAAAGGAAATAATTTTCTATGAGATTTGTTTTACCTTGAATTGATTTGGCAATTGATGCTAAAGATTGTTAAAAACCACCTCATGTCATTGTTTCCCTTTTTGGATTCACCTTGATTCCCCTTTCTTGAAAGCGACTTGCAGCGAAAGAATTTATGAAATAGAATTAAAGAAGTACAGAAGTGCAGTGAAGAAATCAAGATACGAAATCATTGAATGAAACATGATTGGTTTTAATCGATTATCACAAATAAAGAAATAATATATCCTACAAGATCTGCCCGAGCAAGCTCATTAGTAACAACGAAACTATTTGGCAGCTATCTTAACGCACATAGTTAAAGTTGGCCACCACCCTCGACTACCGAATCTGCGTGATTAATTTCAGACCATGCTTTACCAGCTGTAGGATTTGGAGATCGAATCGCCCACCGTATGAACCCGGTCGTATTGAATTTTTCATACCCGACTGGCGGTGGCGCTCGGCGTACACCATCATTGCGGCGATCCCGGATCACGGCTCCTTGTTTCCTCCCATGAAACCCCGCCCCGCGATCACCTTTGATGCCTTTGCCCATTACCCGCGCTTCGTCGTGGGTTGATCCGACCACCGATTATCCGAGGCCCCGATACCCCAGTTTGGGTGGATCCTAGTTCATCGAGTGAATTGATCGTATCGATTAGTCGTGCATTTGCCCTCAATGCTACTAAAGATCGGCAAACCTTGTCTAAAGCTCGTGGCCACCCGGCTCTATAGTTTTCCCGCGGGAGCCCCGATACCCTCATTTGTAATCAGTTCTTGTACACGGGATCGACGATCGTACCAGTAGGTCATACCCGACATCCATTTCCTTCTGACCGTCCCGCTTCTTGGGGCGCCTTCTTCCGCGCTATCCACCTTTGAGACATCTGGTCGTCGACACCTTCGCGTATAGTGGGTACCATTTACCATTCTAGGCGGATACGTAGATCCCAAGTCTGATCCCAGTAGGCGGCGTGGGATTCGCTCGAGCTCGGTCGTCTTAAATGCGTCAGCGCCTCCTTAGCGGCCGTGAGGGGATTCCACATTTCCATCATAATAATCATTGGATCTTCAGAACGAGGATCAATTCGGCCGATATCCGGGACACATGACTGGGCATTTCGTCCGTGGCCTTTGGTCGAAAGGATACGCGGTGAGAACGGATCTTGGTCGGGACTATGGCGAAGCCTCGTTCGGCGGATGGATCGACCCGAGCTGAGCATTTTAGTAGGCGCAGTGAGCGAAGTTATCAAAGCTGGGTGGGCTCGGCTCGATCGTTTAGCTCTGGCCCGAGCGGGCGAACTTTTTGACGAGGCAAGGTAAGCAATACCGTTACGACCTTACTTCCCAGGGTAATGAATGGTCTCAGAAAGATGTTAGGGGACAGAAAATACAGGAAAAAAAATAGATTTAAAGAAAAAGTAAAAAATAAAATAAAATAAAATAAAAAAAGTAGAGTTGAAGTGAAAATTTAGTTTTGTCTACTATACTTCAAATTCATCATATTTATTTTCACTCATTTACATAAAGATTAAATAATTAAAAATACATAGGTTTCTACTTAAAATTAGCTATATTTAATTTAATTCTTTTAAAAAATTCGAGTGGACAATCAAAAATGAAAAAAAGCATTTTCCTTTCCATTTTTCTTGCCTTTTATCACTTTATAAATCAAACACAATCCATAAATTTTATATATTAATTAAGCTAATACTCTAAATTCCCATCTTAAATTTTACGGAATCTTTGAAGAATGGATCTCTTTGTGAATCTGATACTTTTCTTATAGGTCTCCTAAAGCACATCTAGCTATCCATTAGATGTTTGAATGAATATTAGTTTATTTTCTCTATTATGACATAATGCAAACACAATCAAAATACAAATAAAAGGATACACCAATAACTATACAAGAATTATACTCTAATAGTAATATGTAATATTTAATTTCCTTATTTTAAAGTACCAATAAATATATAATATTTAAGTACCACCATATACCACCGAACCTATAGATGAGATAGATGAGGTCTCTCCTAACTTAATCAGTGGTCTCTAGTTTAGCCCCGTGAATGCAGCTATGTTATGTGATAGAGCTATATTCCCTTTTGCTCAATCCAAGCTCGTATAGGAATTATTTTCAGCGCCTTAGGTATTACGCAAAAGCCCGCTCAGGACTATTAGTGGAAGCAAAAAAAAATAAAATAAAAAAATAAATATCTTAAGTAATACTAATCCCTATTATCACCTCAGTTACTATCAGTCTTTATTATTTAATATTATTATTATTAATTATTGTTATTATTATTGAAGATAGTAAGTGTATATATAAAAGTAAGTATGAGTTTCCTTTATATTGGCTTTATCTACTTCATCCACCATTTGTCATATATTGGTATATATATATATATATATATATATATATATATATATATATACCTTAACTCTTTCAATAATAATATAAGTCTCTTTCATAATATGGTATCAGAGCCACAAAAGCAACAATACAAAAACCACCCAACCTAGTAGCCCACACCATAGCCGTCGTATGCGGATCACTTACATCTATGTCGTTTCCAGTAGGATAAGGTCCTTTCCACCATTGCCGCTGTGCCTCCTCGTTGTCCAACAATCTTATATATATATATATATATATATATATATATAACTCTTTCAATAATAATATAAAGTCTCTTTCATAATGTGGTATCGAGCCACAGAAGCAACAGCAATAAAAACCCTAACCTATTAGCCCGCCACGCCCATCATGTGCGGATCACCGCCTATGTCGTTTGATGGCCGGATGAGTCCTTTTCACCATTGCCATTGTGCCTCCTGCGTTTGTCGACAATCTTAAATGGGGCTGATACGTCTCAAAATTTAATTGTTCTCAATGTCAATGCTCATGCATCGCTAAAACTCACAGCCAAAAATTATTCTATGGCGGTTCCAATTCACTTCTCTCCTATTCGGGTATGATTTACTTGGCTTCGTCGACGGATCAAAGCCATGTCCTCCAACAATGATAACTCTGCCCGATGCCGCATCCCCCTCCCTGAATTTGGACCATATTCTCTGGCTCAGACAAGACCAATTGCTTCTCAATGCAATTGTTGGGTCCGTATTTACCACCCTAGTGCAATTTTTCTCTATCGCCACCACATCTCATGCTGCATGGACTACTCTCGAAAAGATGTATGCCTCTCCTTCTCGCGGACGAATCATGACCCATCGCCAGAATCTTGTAATCCTCAACAAGGTAATCGGATTATTACCGAGTATATGCAAGATGTCAAACACAATATTGACTCTCTTGCCCTTATGAATGTCTGGGTTGACTTTGATGTGCTCTCCATCCGTGTCTTCAATGGCCTTGGTTGGCCTAACCTACTCAAACATATCTCATGCCCTACAAGCTCGGGCAACTCTAATTACTTTTGAGGATTTGTTTGAAGCGACTATGATTCTGAGACTGATAAACTTTTGGTTCCTCGGCACCACAGCCTCGCTCTGCAGCACCAGCAGTCGGTTCACGCGACCCTTCATCTCATCGTCTACCGAACAACCATGGCAGACTGGACCATGGCCAATCTCAACAATTTTGGGCTTGACGGCCTTGCCTCCCGCCATCAGTGAGCTATGCTCCCAGCTCTCATGAAGCTCGGCTCGGGCATAGTCGTTACCTCGGTGTTATCCAACTTTGTAATTATAACTAGGCACTCTACTTAGTGCGGTTATATATCCACCTCGACACTTGTAACTCTTCCACCTGCTCTTGACTGAGCTCCTCACCTAACGTTCACAAGGACCATTTATGCTCATGTTTTTGTACTTCCTACAATATTAATAAAAGCCACAAGTTACCTTTTGCAAAATCAAGCATTACCTCTTCTTCTCTTCTTGATGTCATTTTTTTTAACGTTTGGACCTCACTCGTTTCATATTCTAATGGTTTAACTACTAGGTTATTTTTTCTAACCATTACACCAAGTATATCACAACCTACCGATTCATCCAAAAATAGAGATGTTCATTCCACCTTTGTTGCCTTCAAACAGCTTTGGTGAAACTCTACCCGCGCCATTAAAATCACTTTACGGATAATGGAGGCGAATTTTCCAGCGCTTGATCTTTTCTTGCAACCCATGGTATATTACATCTCACTACACCTCCCACCTCCTAAACATAATGGATATTTTGAACCTTGACATCGGTATATTGTAGCAGGTCTCACTCATTGCATCGGGGCACCCATCCTTCTCGCCTTCTAGCCATATGCATTTGCTAAGGCCATCTATTTAATAAATAGAATGCCTAAAGTTGGTCTTTCCCTTGGGTCCTTCTTTAAAAAGTTATTTAACACGACTCCTGAGCTCGTCAAGTGCATGTCTTTTTATTGTTTGTGTTTTCCTTGGTTGCCTCCTATTCTTCCCTGAATCGATCCCCGAATCTAGTTCTTGTGTCTTTCTCGGTTACTCCCTCACTCAAAGTGCCTTTCTTTGTTTTGACTCTACCCTTAAAAAAAATCTTTGTGTCCTATCATGTCATGTTAGTGGAAAATGTATTCCCATTTGCGTCTCTCTCTACCTTCAGCAAACCGGTAATAAATGATAGGGGTGAATCGTATTAGCATTTATAGCATGTTTCTCATGTGTTTATGTAACCTAAATGCTAGATTAACACCCTTATTCGTAAATATTACACTAATCCCTAACCTGTTTGAGTTTTGTAGGCATTAGTAAATCAAGCAGGAATGGGCTAAAAGACAAAGAATGGCTTGCCGATATCAAAGGCACTTCTTCACGAGCGAAGACTACCTTTGCGGCGGTGAAGGGAATACTCACGGGTGTGAATACTTTGTGACAAGTAGTTCTCTAAGGCGAAGAGAGAGCTTCGCCATTGCGAAGCTAAAGATGGTAGAGTGGAAGCCTCGGGTTCGCTAAGGCGAAGGCCAATCTTCGCCTCGGTGAAGGAAGAGTTTGCGGATCCTGAAGGAGACCCTCATTGCGTGAAGGAAGATATTGCGTACACATGGGTCTTGGGTTCACTGAGGCAAAACATACCTTACATGCATTGAAGGAATATCATTCAAAATGGAGACACCTATCTTCGCCAAGGCGAAGGATGTCAGGTTGGGACCAAAATGTTTCCATTTTTGCCCCGATCTTTGTACAAATTTTCCAATGATATAAAATACCATACTTGTAATAGCTTTTAGGGCAACTTGGAGAGGACTTGGAGATTTGAACATTTTCATTTCTAGGGTTTCTCCATAAGCTCACATTTTTAGAGTTTGTAGATTTTCTTAGAATTGTAGCTTGTTGTTGGAGCTAAGTTGCAAGATCTAGCTTATAGAGGACTTCTTGTAGTGGTAGAGCAAGGTTTTGGAGGACTTCTACTTCATATTTGTTTTGTATCCCTAAACCCTTCTCTTTTTCTTAATCTTCGGTACTTATTTTTGGTTTTAAGCAGGGTTTTGTTGGGTTTTGAGGCTGCTATGAGTGGCTAAATCCACCTCTAGGGCTGGTTGTTGATATTGGTGTTTGGCTATATTCTCTTGAATGATTTTGTGAATGTACTCTTGTGTTGAGGTTTTATGGATGTAGTTATTAGAAGCTTCATGTTTTTATTCAATTGTCGTGTACTAGGTGGTGAGGCTAAGGCCACAGAGCTGAAGGGGTTCCGGTGATGGCTGGAAGTACGCCAGGATTTTATTTCATTCCTAATATTTTACAATTGATAGAATCAACCTAACTTAATCAATAAATCTAGGAAATTAGAATCGTAGTCTTCAGATGGATTTTATTAGGAGGGACACTATTTAACCTTATGTGATGATCGTATGGACCGAGAGATGATCGATCTGACCATAGCCGGGAAATTCCATTGTATGGACTGAGAGGTGATCAATAGAATTTCTAGGGTATTTTGCCTTAGAGCGTTGTCACCTTGTTGTTGACCTAGATGGCCCGAAAGGGGAAAATAGTGATTAGGTGTGAGGGATTGGAGGAGACTTGAAGGAGTAAACCTCATGCTCGAGTTCAGCAGGCGACCTGAGGAGTGTTTCCGTTTAATGAATATAATCCATATTTTGCACCAATGGAGACAATCGGCCCTAGTTTCGTCTTCTAAGGTCTTTCCTACAATTTAATCCATTCACTTGTTAATTTTCTAGAATCAAATGTTAGTTTAACTTAGATTCATTTTTAGTTAACAATCAATCCCAATCATTTATTTCGCTTAAATAGTAAAATTCTCAAGTAGCTGGGGTACTTAATCCCCACTTAAGCCATCTTTTCCCTTTGGGTTCGATATCTAAGGTTTTTAATTTGAAAGCCATTGATTACTTGGCCCGTGCGCTGGCAGTTTGGTTTATTTTACTTGAAATTTATATAACAATAGTGAGCATCGAGCCCTTACTAAACTTAACATTTTGCTTATCAGTAAAGACAAGACACATCTTCAAATTTATTAGAAAGAAGACATGAGTCCATATAGATATGTACTTTGCAATGTTTTGCCTTAGGAATTATGCATTCCAACACATGAATAATGTTTCAAGATAGTGTTCTTCAAAGCTAATAGGCTGACCACAAGTTAATTGCACCTAGATCAAGGTTTTAGCTTGAGTGTGTGCAGTCTCACCCTCATTGATTGAAATGCAGTTTAGATAAAATTAGGAGAATGCATGAGGTGAAAGATCTCTCACTCATAAAGAGTTTCCATTGATGAAGCGGCCGAGACTTCATAGGCTCACTTCGCATCCCATTCTCTCCTTAATGTAGGCATTACATCTTTACCCGGGATCAAATAGGTCTTTTCAGCTTGTAATGTGTGGCTAGGGTGAGAGGCTGGTTAAATGATTCATTAAGGTTTAAGATTTTACCCAAAACCTCCCGGTACTTTCTCTTTTCCTATTCTTGTCTTCATCGCTTGAGGAATTGACTATGTCTGGTGGAGTCATTCACTTAACTTGATTAGCATCAATGTGCTTTTCATATTGCTTCACCCCCAAACTTATTTGTTTCTATCTTTCTTCAAAATTACCAAGACCATTTGCTTTTTCTGAACATCAAGGTATCGACCAGTGCAATATTTAACCCTTTAAACACTACTGCCACATGTAGCGAGTTTTTAGGTCGGCCACGCCTTTCTGTTTGTACTTATCAAAACGCTTCATTCCAACTCACCAAGCTGCTGTGTCATTCTCATGATTTTCTATAAGCAAACATATTGAGGTAAAATATTGGTTCTTGACTGAAGGGCAAAACAAAGGGATATGGGTGTTAATTCTTGGTTTTTAAGATAGAACATGGCTATTATGGCTCAAACTAGGTAACTATGGATTAATGCATAACCGAGTAGGCTAAAAAGGCTCAACTAATTCCACAGATGACCCATATCATTTCCTAAAAGATGTGATGCCTAGGATTTCTCCTCAAATGATAATTGAGCAAGTTCTAAAGTCTCGTGAGATCTAGACATCATGATTTCCCTCTAATTTTTCTCTAAACCAAGCATAATTGGCCAACAAGGGTGCATGGGACTTGTGCTTGATTTAGTGCAAACCTATAGTTAAGTGTATAACTATATGTTCATCCTATTTGACTTTTAGCTCACTATATTTTACATTATTCATATGTAGAGAACAATAGAATTTGATATCATCACTTAAAACCTTCCATGCATCTAAACAACATACCCCTGAAAACAACAAAATATATATTTTGAAATTTATGAAAAAATGTTTCAAAGCGCTTTATGCACTATGGCAATAGGATGGTCCTCAAAAAACACATATCTGAACTCACTATGACTAAAAATTGATTAGGAATGCTAAAATTGATCAAACATACCAAAAATGAGTATATATATATATATACATATATATAAAGCTTCAAAACTATCACAAAGCATCAAAATATCCGAAAGCAGTATGAAAATAAAGCAAAATAACAAAATAGTAAATTGTTCAGTCGTGTGGTCGCGCAATAAAGCATAGTAAGTAAAAATACGAGAAAATACTAGAAAGCACCTAAACTTAAAGTAACCCTTGTCTCGGTGCAGCACAAAAATGTAAAGGAAATAAAACTCCTCAGTGCGGTGCTCCTCTCTACGATGCAGCAAGTAGGGGGCATAAGGTTGTTCGGTATGGTGCAGGGACGTCTTTGGGAGGCTGGAATGGAGATAGAGGCTATAGTGAGTACTTGTGATAGCGATGTTGGTACTGATATCTGCATCGGGCTTTCGTGCCAGTATTGTGCCTCTCCGCTAATCTGCCCATTTCTTTATCAGACCGGCTGTCTGAGGGGCCTTGAGTCTACATGGCCCATCGTTGCGGTTAATGTGTGGATGCTAAGGCCTCGTGGTGCCTCATTAGCCTCATTGTCGTCTTCAGAATCTTCATCTGCTTGTTCTTTTGTTGCTTCTCCGTTCTCCATGTTATCGGCAGCTCCATGCTTAGTCTTGGGGAGCGGCACTACGAGTGTGTGGGTAGACTTTCCCTCTGATTCTAACATTGACACTTCAGCTAGTCGGCATAGTTGGGTGATCAAGGATGAATGGATGAGGCTTTGATGCGTTGCCCATGGTAGACTCTATGATTCCTCTGCGAGCGTAGACGCCAGACTTGGTCTATGAACGATCGTAAACAACAGGATCGTCTTGTCCCTTGTGACATTGGAGAGGTGAAGGCTTGGTTTCAGGGTGGCACAAATAAAATTATACCAAGCCTTCGAGACCAACTTAAGAGCCGACATCAAGAAGGTAGTCACCTCGGATGTAGATGGGTGTCTTTTTCGTGCACCTCTACAGTTAGTCAGGACTCGCATCATCATGTGGTAGTCCATGTGCTAGAAAAGGGCCCTGTAGGCTTCGCGATCATCATCGACTAGGTTGAATACTCTGTTTATCACTGTAGCATTGAAAACCACCCACTTCCCTCAAACATAAACTATGGAATCCATCCAGTATTGTAGGTTGGAGTGAAACTCCTTGACCATTAGAGCTATCCGGGTGAGGATGCTCCATAACTTTAATACAGCTCTTTTTCTTGGATCAGGTAAGTAGCATTGGAGTGCGGGAAGCGCATTGCGACGAAGTTCTATTGTAGAGGGACTCATGGTACAACTTTTCCACCTCAAGTGTGATAAATTTGTCGAGAGGAGTGGGGCACCCATCGAGCAGGCATGTCATACTCACTCTTCTCTAGAACTATCTTCTTTGGGGCCATTGAGAAGAGAGGAAGAAAGATTCTCTTGGAAATCTTAGGGTTTTAGGAGAAGACGGAAAATGAAACCTTGAGGAAATGAAAAATGGCCTTATAATGCCTTAGAATTTGAAAAGTCACGAGGGCTTTTGTTGCGTGAAGAGGACTTTACTACCCCTACAGAACTCGAGGGATCTGAAGTTGCAGGATTCTTGTTCGGCTGACAAAGGAAGCTTAGTTTTGTGAACTAGTTAGTTGCGACGAAGGTGCCTTCCTCTTGACAAACTGAAACATTGTGAAAAGCTTTCTTAAAGTGTTTCAAAACCAAACTTTTATTTCCCGGATGTTATATTTGGATTCATGCCCTCACTTTGATATTATAGACCTCTCTTTTAAAAAACACCATGCTTTACGCAATTTCTCAGTTCACTCCCAAAAACCCGGTTCTAAATAAATCAACCCTGGCTTTACTTTCTTGAATGAACCTGAAACACTTGACACACAAATCAAATTAAAAAGAAATGAAAAGTAAGAAAATAAAAAGAAAAGCAGATTCTTACAAAACTTGGGTTGCCTCCCAAAAAGCGTTATATTTAGTGTCGATAGCTCGACAAAATTGCATCTCACTGCTGAACGTTATAAAAAACGAAGATTATACGGAAATGTAGTTCACTATCTCTTTAGCAATTTTCTCTCCAAAATAATACTTCAACCTCTAGCCATTGACTTTGAACTCTTGTCCATTTTTTGCTTGTACCCTTATTGCACCATATGGGAGTTCTGGAGATGTATTTGTGGACCAGAGACCATCTTGATCTCGACTTGCGGGAATAGCTTTGATGCAGGTTGAAAATCAAGACTTTATCACCCTCCTGGAACTCTTTTCATAGCAAATGCTTGTCATGCCACCTTTTTGTTTTCTCCTTGTAGATCTTTGCATTCTCATATGAATCATTGTGTAGTTTCTCAAGTTCATTTAATTGAAGGAGTATTTTCTGACCAGTTTCTTTGAGATTAAAATTGAGGTTCCTTATCGCCCACATTGCGCAATGTTCTAACTCGCATTTTGTAAATGCGGGGTTTTCCCAAAGATCAAAGCGAAAAGGGACATGCAATTGGAGTTTTGAAGGTGAGGTCCTATGCCCATAGAGCATCGTCGACTTCTTGACCCGATCATTTCCTAGGCAGATTCAGCTGTTAATTTCTCTGTTTGAAATTTCGGCTTGCCCGTTAGTTGTGGGTGATATGGGAGACCCTTTGCATGTCGCTGTTATACTTTTCCAAGCAATGAGGTGAAAACTCCAATTTGAAATGGATCCCTTCATCACTAAGGGAATACATCTGTGCGCTAAACCAGTAAGGATATTTATGTGAGACCAATTGCACCACTATTTAGTGTCGTTTTCTTTGTAATGTCGCCTTTACCCACTTAAACCACGATGTAGTAAGGAGGATATACAATTTTCCAAATGATGGAGGAAAAGGGCCCATGAAGTCAATCCCCCATACGTCAAAAATTTCCACTTCATGAATGTTGTTTAGAGGCATTTCATTTCTTTTGGAAATAGTGCCCATTCTCTGACATCTATCACAGTTTTGAAAGCATTTATGAGAGTCCTTGGATAAATTTGAGCCCGAGAAAAAATCGAGGCTGAAGCACTACGAGGTTGTCTTTTGACTTCCAAAGTGTCCTCCATATGGGAAAGAATGGCACTTGGTTAGGATTTCATGTTGTTCCTCTTGAGGCACACATCTTCATATCACTTGATCTGGGCATCTTTTGAAGAGCAGTGGGTCATCCCATTGATATAACTTGACATCATGCGGGGAATTTTTCTTCTATTGATAACTAAGCCCAAGAGGCAACACATTATAAGCCAAGTAGTTTACAAAATCTACATACCAACGCAAATGGGCTTCCATCACTAGCAATTGTTCATCCTGGAAAGATTCCTCAATTTCGGTGGGGTCCTCAATTCCCTTATTAGATTCCAAACGAGATAAGTGGTTTGCTACCACATTTTCACTGCCTCTCTTGTCTTTGATTTCCATGTCAAATTCTTGAAGCAATAAAACCTAACGAATCAATCTCGGTTTGGCCTCTTTTTTCATCATGAGATATCTGATTCTTTGCATGAATTAAAGTATAGAGAGTCACTTTGGAGCGAGCCAATGTGTAGTGCGAACTTGTCACAAGAATACACCACTGCTAAACATGTCTTTCTCTATAGTAGTGTAATTTTCTTAAGATTTATTCAGTGTTTTGCTTGCATAATATATGGGTCTGAAGATGTTTTCTCGCCTTTGTCCCAAAATAGCCCCAACTATAAAATCACTGGCATCACACATTATCTCAAAAAGGGTTCGCTCCGGTTAAATTCTGCATGATAATGGGTGCTCGATGAGGATATTTTATTTCCTCAAATGTTATCATGCACACTTCATCAAAGATTAATATCGCATGTTTTTTCCAATAATTTACATAGAATTTTTATGATCTTTGAAAAGTCTTTGATGAATCTTCGATAGAAGCTTGCATGTCCCAAGAAACTACGAACACCTCGCATTGTAGTTAATTGGGGGTAAAGAATTTATGGATTGTTTTGTTTATCACTTTAACCTTTGGAAGAAAGGAGAATCAGAAACACAATACCCTCTTACTGTGAATCCAAACATGTTTAATTCAATACCATATTTTTCTCTCTGCATCTTTGTAGAACTACTTCAAGATTTCTCAGTCAGTCATCAAATGAACACCCATACATTGAAAAATCATCCATGAAGACTTCCATGATATTCTCTATCATATTTGAAAAAATGGCAGTTATACATCTCTAAAATGTGGCTAGAGCATTGCATAACCTGAAAGAAATTCTTTTGAAAGCGAACGTCCCATATGGACATGTGAAAGTTGTCTTTAAATAGTCTCGGTTACCTTAATACAAAGTTTGTAATCTGAATAACCCTCTAAGAAGCGGTAGTGAGAATGTCAAACAAAATTAGATCTAGCATCTGAAATCCAAGAAAGGGAGAGGATAGATCCTTACCTTGTGCCTTAGAGCTTTCGATGGCCGATTGCATACTCTCAAACGCATAACCTCTGAGGTGGATAGAGAAGCTCGTCTTTCTGCATTGAACCACAGTCCATTCCCTCCGCTTTTAAGTCTCGGCAGAGCAGGCTCACTAAAAAGGTTGTAAAAAATCGCATAACCAAATCCATCATACAACCACTTTAGGACATCCTTTTTCACAACTTCTTTCATTGTAGGATTTAACCACCTTTGATGTTCAATGGATGGAGCATGATCTTCTTCCATCAAAATTTTGTGCATGCATATGGAAGGACCTATTCCCTTAGTGTCATCCGTGGACCAAGCAAACACTTCGAATTCTTTTCGAGCACACCCAACAGTTTAACGTCCATATCATTGTCCAGTTGAGAAGAAATAATCACCGGCTTTGTTTCATTCCATCCCAAAATGCGTATTTGAGACCCTTTGATAATTCTTTCAGCACTAATCCATCCAGAGTCTTTTTAAGTTCTAAAACAGATTCTTCTTCAGTTACTTCAAGAGCATGTATTGTTTTGATTAGTTGAAGTAGCTTATAGGTCTTCACAATCTACTTCAACTATGATAAGCGACTTTGTCAAGCATGCCTTAAGTGGACTTCTTTTCCCTAAATCATACAACAAGTCATCTTGTGAAGGAATCAAGGTGTCAATTCTTATGCAACTTGCATTTATATCACTCAGGAATTCCATGCTTTTATACAAATTGAACTTCACTTGATGTACTTTGCTCTTAAGTGTCAATTCCCGGTGACTCTTCACATCGATTAAGTAAACGACGGTGGCAACGGTCTTCCCAAGTATCGTACCCCTACATCTTCCTCCGTGTCTAAAACCATGAGTCCATAAAGAAAAAGATTTATCGACCTTAACCAAAACTTCTTCAATAGTACCATTCGGAAAAGTCATAGATATGTCTGCCATTTGAAGTTATAAAGTTGTAGGTGTAATCTCCCCCAAATTCAACTTTTTAGCCATTGAGAATGGCATCAAATTTATGCTCACCTAAGATCACATAGTGCCTTGTTGAATGTTTGCTCCCCAATGATACATGGGATAAGTAAAATTGGATCTTTTTGAGTTTTTCTGGGAGGCTTCCGTTGAATGATTATATTACAATTTTGAACAAATTCATTATCCTAATATGCCTCTAACTTTTTCTTGTTACTCATTATCTCCTTCTTAGATTTTACATGGTGGGCATTTTGAGCAACATTAACCAAGCAGAATGTTGATTTCGAGTTTCTTAAACATGTTCAGAAACTAAGCAAACTTCTCATCCAACTTGGTTTTTCAAAATCTTTGGGGAAAAGGTAATGGCGGAGTATACAAGGGAGGGTTATCGGGAAAAGTCATTCTTCCCAGGATAACTTCATCATATTTTTGCTTCTTTCCCTTGTTGTTTAACTCAACTCTTGCTTTGTCCTTCTCAGCTTCTATCTTTTCTTCAAATTCCAGATTTTTCCGCTCCACTTGCTTTTCATCTTTTTCAACCTTCTTAGGCTCATCTAGCTCTTCCCAACTGTAGTGTTCTGACCATGCATTGCTTTGGGTTTTCTTGAGTGTCACTTTCGAAAAGTTTTGAGGATTTTCTCTCAAAAAGAGAGCGATTTTCTATACGAGTTCAGATTTTTAACGGATGCTCCCGAATTCATGATTGTCTCCGTATTCTTCATATAAGTGCCTATGTTGGCAGTTCGACTCCATATTTTTCATGCAAGTCCCATTAGTTGCTTGAATACCTTAAGCTTTTCATGTTCATTCCATACAAATTGAAGCGATTGTTTTCGATTAAGTAAGTCATGCTTACCATTCTCGCCTTTTGAATCATTGGCCACTAATAGCAGTCATTAAAACTAGGAGTACACTTGCCGTACCTAATAGTGGGCTGAAGCTCCCTTGGTTTTGAACACTGTGAGGTGCCATGGTATTAGCAATTGATACAAGGCTCATAAGAGACTATGACTTGATTATTATAAGAGAAGTTCTCATGATTCATCAACCCCGAATTATAATGAGATGGTAAGTTGTTGGGTCTAAATGTTTAACTTCTATTGTTCACGTAGTTTGCATCCTCAATTTGAAGCGGAGGATTAGACATAAGAGCACCTTGTGCTTACATATATGCGATTTCCCCAATAGTCGGCTCCCCTTGGAGCTTGTTGATTTAGTCTAGTCATCAAAGCATCAAATTTTGCATCCAAAGAAGACATCCTATCAACTTCAATTAAACCTCCTTGCTTTCTTCCAGTGTTTCTTTCTGAAGGAGCTTGGTAGTTGTTCTTTGCTAACTCCTCAAATAGTTGATTGGCTTCCCTTGCGGTTTTAGTTGTAATTGAACCTCCACATGCCGCGTCAACCAATGCCCTTGTTGAATAATTCAAACCATTGTTAAAAGTATGTACTTGGGCACTTAGATCATTGCCCGTATTTGTGGACACTTTCATGATTATCAGAAATCTTACTTGACATCATATGGTGTCTCTACGGTCACCTTGTCTAAACTATGTGATTTAAGCTAGGAGTTGTGATGTGAGTTGGGGCGAAAATAATTTTGTTAAAAAGACTTCCACTAGCTTCCCCCATCTATTTATGGAACCCGACATCAAATTATGGAACTCGCTCCTTGCCTTGTCCCTTAAAGAGAATGGAAACAACTTAAACTTTATCACATCATGATCTACCTCATTCATCTTGGTGTGCCCACCCAGCTATAAAATTTGAAAGATGACCATTGGGATCCTCAGAAGGATTCCCCCCAAACTGTTGTTGTTGGACCATTGAAATTAATGCAAGTTTAAGCTCAAAATTATTTGCATTAATAGGTTGGTGCCTAATTCCTGAAAAAATTTCATCCAGCGATGGTCTCCAACAGTCACCTAGTGTCGGTTCCCTAATTCTAGGCATTTCATTTTGGTATGAGTGACCCTCATTGAATCTATCACTGTTTGGATCGTCCATCTCAACTTTATTGGCTTTGACCTTCTTTCTTCTAAACAATATTTTTTCAATTTCTAGATCAAATGACAATAAGTTAGAGTTGGACCTTCTATGCATAAAATTTGGTACCTAAAATCATAAAACAGGGTAAACAAGTTGAATACAAAAAAAAAAAAAAAAAAAACTAAAAAGGAAAATAAGATAAATAAAGTAAAATTCCTACACAAAAATTTTTTTTGCTCAAAGTAGCAAATCCCCCTGTTTATGGAATATCAATCTATTCCACTTAAACCGTCACTTCCCCGACAATGGCGCCAAAAACTTGTTCGGTTGTTTTTGTGTAATATAAAAGTTTGATAAAAATCAACCAAACCCCGTAAGTGTATGGGCTACAAGTAATACAGTGGCTTTCAAATTAAAAATCTTAGACATTGAACCCACAAGGAAGAAATGGCTTAAGTGGGGATTAAGTATCCCAACTACTTGAGAATTTTACTATTTAAGCGAAATAAATGATTGGGATTGATTGTTAATTAAAAATGAAACTAAGTTAAACTAAAATTTGATTCTAGAAAATTAACAAGTGATTGGATTAAATTGCAGGAAAAACCTTAGAAGACGACACTAGGGTCGGTTGTCTCCATTAGTGCACATATGGCTTATATTCATTAAGTGTTGATTAAGCGAAATACTCTCATGCTAAGCCCGAGGAACTTCGATAAGAGCTTTACTCTCAGAATCTCCCCCAATTTCTCCTCGTAATCACAATTCCTCCTTTACATCCCATCTAGGTAAAATAGTGTGATATCTTTCTAAAGCAAAGTAGTCCTTGGAAATTCTATTGATCACCTCTCAGATCCATCCTGATAGAATTTCTTGAGCTATGGTAAAGATCGATCACCTCTCGAGTCCCATACGATCATCATAAGGTTAAATGATGTCCCTCATAATGAAATCCATCTAATGCTAGGCATTCCTAATTTCCTAGATTTATTTGATTAAGTTAGGTTGATTTTATCAATTGTAAAATATTGGGAATATAGAAAACTAAGTCTTAAGAGGTATCTTCCGAAATTTGTCACTCTGGAGACCCCTTGAGCTCTGAGTCTTAACCTCACCACGTAGCACATAACAATTGAATAAAACATGAAGCTTCTGTAACCACATCCATAAAACCTCAACACAGTATATTCACAAAATCATTCAAAGAGAATATATAAAGCGAGCACCAATATCAACGACCAATACTAGAGATGGATTTAGCCACTCATGAAGTAGCCCCTCGACACTCTATCAAATCATGTTTAAACCAAACATAATGCTAAAAGATTAAGAAGAAAGAGAGAGAAGAGGGTTTAGGGATAGAAACAAATATGTTAGAAGTCCTCGAAGCCCTGCTCTCGCACTACAAGAAGTTCTCTAGAAGGTTGATCGGTACAGCTTAGCTCCCGACAACAGGCTGAATCTATAGAAAATCCTCTGACCACTAAAAATGTGAGCTTAGAAGAAACCTTAGAAATGTAAAATGTTTAAGCCTCAGAGTCCTCTCGAGATTGCCACTAGCTAATACAAGTATGGTATTTATATCATTGGGAAGATGGGCTAAATATTGAGCCAAAAATGGAAGCATTTTGGTCCCAACTTGACATCCTTCACCTTAGCGAAGACAGGTGTTTCCATTTTGAATGATCTTCCTTTGCCTTAGTGAAGACAAGCTTGGCGAAGGTATACTTCACCCTGGAAAATTTGAGACTCATGTATCTGGTAAACACCCTTCTTCCCTACGAGTGGGGGTCTCTTTCCACGACTACGAACTCCTTAGCCTTGGCGAGCAGAGGCTTCCACTCTACCATCTTCAGCTGCGTGACGAAGCTCTCTCTTCACTAACCAACCTTTGCTTTGTTGTATAGGGGCATTCGCCGACTTAATGAAGCGAGTGCTAAGGTTCTACCTTCTTGTCTTTTAGCCATTCTTTGCTTAATTTACTTTCAATGTCTGCAAAACTAAAAACGAGATGAGGATTACTTTATAATATTCTGAATAAAGGCGTGAATCTAGCATTTAAGGTTACATACACACATGAAACACACTATAAATGCCAATACGATTCACTTTATCCCAATGAACCATGACCTCTACACTTCCCACTTCATCTTTCACCTCATGCGACTATCTGGCTCTGCCTTGCCCCCTTTCCACTAACCAGTACCACAGGCTCCACTGAGCTTGCTCTTCATCACAACCATAGCGATCCTCTAGCGAGGTGCTTCTCACTGCCCATCTGAAGTCAGCTCCACCCAGATTGCTCACTCCAGTCATCCTCCACCCTGCTAGTCCTCCGCCGAGCACCTTGCATCCCCAACCCAGCTTACACCATTCAACGACCTTCTCCATCTTGGCCTATTAGGTCCTAACACCTTTCCTACACTCACCTAGTCCCTCTCCCTCTCCCCACATTAACCTTCATCCATCTGAACTACGCTCTAAAAATGTAACTCCTCAGCCAAACCCAGAGATGTGGCCTCATACAATCATTCCACCTATCCACTAAACCATGCACTATCTGCCTTAGCTCTCCGGGATCCCAAGTGGGTTCGGGGATCTGGGAAGAATATAGTGCTTTCATCGGAACAATATGAAGGCTAGTTTCCGCGACCAAGGGCAAAATGTAGTAGGCCCAGCCAATTAGGTATTTTGCAAAAAAATCTGATATTTCTATTACCTTGATATAAAGCTAACCTTGTTGCTAAAGGCTTTCACCCGATAAGCCGGACAGTGATTTTTCACAGATTTTCAATCTTGTGATAAATCCCATCACTATCTGTATTGTGCTTAGCATTGCCCTCACTCGCAAGTGGGGCATTCTCCAACTTGATGTCAATAATGCCTTTCTTAATGGGCATCTTACCTAGGAGGTCTATATGGCGCAGCCATAAGGCATGCGAAACTTCGATTATCTGCATCATGTTTGTTGTTTACACAAAAATTGTTATGGAGCTTAAACAAGATCGCGGAGAAAAAGCCCCAGTGATGGCGCTCTGCACCTTTTGCTTGGGCTCGGCTTTATCACATCTCGTACAAACTCGTCCCTCTTTGTTTAGTACCACAGTAATGTGCTAATCTATTTCTTGGTTTATGTCGACGATTTGATTATTACATGTAGTAAACCCTCCCTTGTCGACAATGTTATGCGTGACTTGACTCTAAATTCTCACAAAGGATCTTGGGGTGCTATCTTTCTTGTGGAGTTGAGTTTTGGCTACTTGACCAGGTCTTCTACTATCTCGACAAAGTATGTTGATGATCTTCTTAACGAACATAACTGTGCTAGACTCCAAACTGTCTCCACCACTCTTCTTTGTCCCGATACTTCTCGTACTTCAGATAGTTCGATTTGTGTCGCCACCATGAACCATCAGGTGGTTGGTAGCCTCCAACATCTCTAGATGACTCGCCTAGATATTTCCTTTTCCATGAATAAACTCTCTCAGTTTATGCACGTGCCATTCGAGCACCATTGGGGAGCGGTCAAGCGTCTGTTTCGTTATCTAAATGGCACAAGGTCCCTTGGTATTCGGTTTCTTGCAGACACTCCCCTGACATTGCACGGTTTCTCTGACACGGAATGTTTAGTAACCGAGGATGATCCTCTGCTCCATCGGAGGTGCTTTTATTATTTTCTTTGGTGCTAATCGATTACATGAAGTTCTATAATAATCTCTTATTGCTCATTCTTCCAGTAAGGCTAAGTATCATGCAATTGAGACTGCCATTGTTGAATTGCAATGGCTAGGTATTATTTGTTGAACTGCCCGCACGATCACAGGTTCCACCCACCTTGTTCTCGGACAACACTTAAGTACCCTTATCTCTATCCGCTAATCACATCTTTCATTCTCGCATGAAACACCTTGCGATTGATTATCATTTTGTTTGTAACCTGGTTCAGTTGTCTGAGCTACGTGTTGTCCATGTCTCCGTTGGTGACTAGCTTGCTGATGCTCTTACTAAACCTCTCTCTCGATCTCGCGCTCTCTTTCCTATGTAGCAAGATTGGTGTCATTTCTAGCACACTATCTTAAGGGGGCGTATTAGAGTATATTTAGGGTTTCCTTTTTGTTGGCTTTATGCTATTACCTTTTTGTCTTTATATTGGTATATATATACCTCAACTCTTTTAATAATAATATAAGTCTCTTTCATAATAATTGTAATCATATCAAAAAACACGGAAAGTTTGAGGAAATATATGCAGAGTATGTGTGAGAGAGAGAGATATTGACATAAACCAAATTAAACTTTTTTTTCTTTGAAAGGGTAAAATAAAACTTAGTCACTGCTATTACATATTTAAAACATTATGCAGCAAGTGCTTGAAGTTGTTGTATCCAGGTTAGTCAAGTCCCACATTTTTCTTCCTTTTTGACAACTTGTGATCCAGTTGGAATATGATGTGAAAAAGAAATCATAAACTAAAAACAAAACCAGTCACACATCAACTTCTTGGGGAAAAAGAGACGTTTTAGTTCTAGTCAAAGTTGAGCGCGAGTCGGAGCATAAAACAGACCTGAGTGCCGAGTGATTACGTGTGTTGGCCCAAAACATTTGTGCGAGTGCTTGGAATTTAGTGTATCAATTTAATAACGAAAACTTTATGGAGTTAGTGGAAAAAAATTTCTTCCTTTTTGACAATTTGTTATCATTTTGACAATTTCTTCCTTTATGGAGCTTCTTGGTGGCCAAAGTTGGGCACTGAAAATATAAACACACTTTTTTTATACTTTTATTATGGGATAAGATGTATAAATATCCCGAGGTTTTTGTGTATGAGCAATCGTTATGGATATCTTGGAAACAAAAAAAAAAAGTTTCAGGGCAAAGTGAGACATACAAAAAAACATAGGAACGTTTAAATGCGCCTTATCCATATTTTAAGAATCATAATTTTTCCGCTAATTTTTAATAGCACACTTTGGTTTCAGTGAAGTAGGTGACCTCCTCCTATGCTCTTTGCACATTTGAAGCGGTGAATGATTTACGGGTGAGTTAGGCATGATGTGACTAAACACCTTAGAAGCAAGTTATTATGTAGTAAGGAGTGTCACTCCTTTGGGACCTCAGGCTGGGATCCTCCCTCCCTATGTCATGCCTTTTGAAGCGTTGAGGACTCTCTGCATAGGTTAGACATGATGAACCGATTTTAGCACATATTTTATTTTTGTAGAAACTTTGTTTTATCAAAGCAGAAAAGATATATAAAAGATATCACATTTTATCTTTAAATTTTACAACTTTTATTCATGGAATGATTAGAATGAATAATAAATTGATATATAACATATTTTTCTTTTAAATAAATACGAGTCACTAGAGTATTATAAAATTTTCATTTCATTTTTTTATTTCTTATACAAACGAAGGAAGTAATATGATATATCCTAGCTAGAAAATGAAATTGAAAATGAAAATGAAAATGTATTATATACATTTTTTATTTCTTATAACATATTTTCATTGTAATATGATATACAATGAAAATGAAATCTAACTACTAAATACCCCTCTTTATTGTAAGATTTATAAGAAAACGAAGGAAGTAATTTTTTTTTGTTCTACAACTGATGCAATTGTTGACTTGCATAGACCGAGACTCGTCTTCTCTCTTTCAATTAATACATCTTTGACATTTTCTCTTAGAATTAATACATCTTTGACATATAACAAATGATCCAATAATTTAACATATTTTACCTGCTATATTTGAAATAAGATTCTACTTTCAAATTTTATATTTGATAATGGTTCTAGCAATTATGAATGGAACATAAAGCAATTAAAAAACCTTCCATTAACAGAAGTCTTCACTTGGCTTATAATACCACATGATAAGTAACTATTTAAAAATTTCAGTCAAATTATTTGGAATATTTTATTGAAAGTTCTCAAAACATAATTGTGAGAATTATTAAAATAGTTGTACATATATGTACAAATTTATGAAATATTCTTTATCTCTTGGATTGTTGCGTTAATTAATTTAATGTCCCGTTATCTTTCTTGTTGTTTTGGTGAGAGGTGCCAAATGGGCTTGGAGACCACGAGGTCATGCGAGGAAGTTAACCTCATTCACTTCAAACATAGCCTTGTTGATAATTATAATTATCTTATAGTAGCTAAATTTGAATCTTGTTATAAACAGTTTTTATTGGCCCGATTCTCGGGGGTCCGTTGACAGCTGTCAACTGGAGATCTGCTGTGTCTCGTATCCCATGAACCAGTACATAGTAAATAGCCACATTAGCCTCATCATACTCACCAAATACATCCAATTATATTATAATAGTCTCAAGAGTCAATTACGTCACTCTTAATACAAACATATATTAACATTAAGATTTCTAATACATGTTTTACAAAAATATATCTATCAAGTCACATGTCATTTCTTCTCAAGCGAAGAAGGCACTCTAATGGCCCGTGAATCTTCAGGAATACTCTCCCTTGTACTTGAAATAATTTTCCCTCGAGCAAGGTGACGTAGCGTGGTGATAATCTCACCATGGGTTACTCACACTAGTGCGCATGTAATGGAAACCAAACGCATTCAAGCGAATACGTGATCTAGCAGATATGCGCATAATATGAATGAGGCGCAGCTCACCCTTCCCTCTTCTCGAGCCCTCAGCGACTCCTCCTTAGATACCTAAGCCAAGTGTGAAAACACTGTTTCAAAACAAAGGTTTGTGTTCTCAGCAATCACTAGAATTTCGATAAAATCCCATTGAACTGACCCTCAAGTGAATTCTTTGGGTAATTCTTGAAATAGTCATGTTACGCATAAGATGAAGCTGTTGGACAACTCCAGAGGCAATTCAACCGGAAAATCTTCCTTTGAAATTCCTTTAACAACCATTTTCCTTATTCTTTTCTTTTCCTTAATCATGCCTCACCCAAGGAAATCGGAAATTTGACCGATTTTTAAAGCGATTTTCCGTTTTCAGTGGAAGTGGAAAAAAAAATCCATGGAAAAAATCATTGAAAAATTTCGTATAAAATCGCCCGATTTTAAAGCCGAAAAATCGAAAAATTCTGACATTTTCGAGAAAAAACCAGTTTTTCGAAAAATCGATTTTCGAAATTTGGGATAAATTATATTTTAGGTCACTAAGGGAAAGAAATTAAAAACTGGGGCCAAACAAAGCAGCAGAATTAAAAAATTAACTGGGAAAAATAATTCATATTTGATGCATTGACCAGCGGTTGCGAATTAAAAAGTGTACTTTGGGGAAAAATAGTCGTATTTGATGCATTGACCAACCCGGTTAATCCGATTACCCAGCGACCTGATGGGTCCACTATCTCTCTCTACTCTCTTTCTCCACGTTTATGTTTGTCCTAAGTTTAGATCTCCTGGCTCACCGTTCGCCGAAAAATATGATATTTTCTGAAATTTCTTGGTAAAAAATATGAAAAAATTAGTTTTGAAGGGTTTCGATCCCACCCAAAATACCTGGAAGTGGCACCCTCGACTACCAAATACATTGATTATACTAATTATATATGGTACAAACTTTTTTTATATTATCTTATTATTTATTTATTTCATAATCTGCTATAATATTTTTTATTTTTATTTTACATTATAACTTATATTTTAAATCAAATATTAATTTGAAAAGGAAAAGAAATAAAATAATATCATTTAAAAATTTAAAATTATAATATATAATATTTTGAATCTCCTTGTTATCTACATAATATTTATAATAATAACAAAAACAAATAAATAATATCTCTTTAAATAATAATATCTTAATAATATATTAAATATAACATATTTAATTTAATAATTACTAATCCATTGATTTTTAATCTACCTTGATTAAGATAGAATCATTCTCTAATCTATATAATTAAAATATAAAAAAATTTTAATAACTTAGGTATTTTGTGTAAAAATATCCATAGATATTTCTAGATATTTAGATATTTAGATATTTAGTAAAATCAGTGGAAATATATCCGTGTTTACCGATATTTTGATCCTTGCTCACACCTATTGTTCTAGGTTGCCCCGGTGCATATGAAATGCATTATGCCATTTTCATGCAACACATGCCAATATATCGTTCATGCATATATTAACAAAATTCACATACTATACATGTTATTTATTCATGGCAATAAAATCAAAATTAGCTCACATGGGCTAATAAACAACTTAATTTCCAATGGCTCACACACAAATATATTTCATATAATTCAAACATCATGTTAACACATTAAATTCCATGCATTAACATATTGTTTTCCGCTGATTCAAGCCACATTCATTTTAAGCAAATTCCATGGGCCGTTTCGGTCTAACACCCTTGAATCGGGACTATTTTACTTGATCCCAACGATGCATTGGGCCGGCCCTCATCAACCTCGGTTCCACTTCCTTGGAATCGAAATCCGTGGCCATTTCGGCCTCACAACACCCAAAACCACAATTAACACACATGTAAAACACACGGGGACCATTTTGGTCTAGAGATCGGTCAGGAATTTGTCAAGCGGTCCCAAAATTTCAACATCTGAGTCCCAATTTTGGAGGCCTTGTTTCTTTCCTCATGGCCTCATTCAATCAAACCATTAACAAGGCTTTCTAGCGAAAATAAACCAAGTGGAGAAACCCACACACCTCCGGAGTTTTCTAAACTCCCGCAAAAGCGGAATGTCCGGCGCTTGAAAGCTCTTTGCGGAGTAAGGGAGCAACTTTGCTTCTTGCCTCGCCAGAAACCGACGGTCCGATCGCCGGGAAATTTAGAGAGAAGTTGGAGCCTCTCTCTCTAAAAATCTCTTCCTTTCTCTCTCTTTCCTTTTCTCTCTCTATTTTGCTTCTCCCAAAACCGGTTAGGAGAGCTTGGGTCAAGAGGACTTGTCCTCTCATGCCACATGTCAAATTTCTATTAGCTAATAGGATTACATCTTATCTTCTTATCCACCTACTTTGGATTTTCCTCTAATGGCATGATGCCATGTGTGTCCACCATAGTACCGCCAGGCTCATGTTTATTAATTCACGCACATGACATGTGGCACTCTGTGAGCCACTCAAAATGTGTCAAGTGTCCCGAACTACTCCCATTGCCTCGAAAAATGTGAAAATTCTGACTGTCTCGAAATTCGACGAAATTCAATGTAGTAGCTAGATTTCGCGAGACGATTCCAACGATGAAGTCCGTTTAGTTATCCGAGATCTAGGAAAATTCCAGATTTTGACCAAAATTACCATTTCTGCCACCACAGGAAAATTAGAATTTCTTGGAGTTTCTGGGTTTAGTACAATTTGGTTATGAAAGAAACTTAGAACACTTGAGTTGGAGAATACATCCAACTTCGCCACATCTATCAGTTTCTTTAGAGTTACTCTCATGATCAGCGGCAGGTTGTTGATAGCCATATTCTACTCTAGTTGTTGATATGCCTCATCTTCACTTTTGCTCTATAAATGCCCTTTGACTAAAAGCATCCCAAAAAGATTCCTTGTTGTCAGTCAAACCATTCGCGAGAAATGAAAAATTGGACTTATTCCACCGATAGACTATGATGTCAACACTTTAGTAGGAGCTCTTTGTATCGGTCTCATGTCTCATAAAATGATTCTCCCTCAAGTTGTGCAAAGTTATTGATCTCTATTCTATTTTTCGCAGTCTTTGCAAGAGGGAAGAACTTTGCAAGAAACTTTTGGACCAACTTAGTCCATGTAGTGATGGAGTTCTAAGGCTCGAAGTTCAACCGATTAACCCGCCTTGTCCTTTAGAAAATAGCGGAAAATTGGATTAACATCTTCATAACACCATTATACATAACGATTATCACCTGCTTCGAGAAGTTGGAAATATGAGAGTTAGGGATCTTAACTGTGGCGAACCCATGTGTATGTTTGAATTAGTTAAGAGTGATGGAGGCGAGGTTCAAAAGTTATTTTGCATGAATAAGCCAGGCCTCGAATCATCGATGGGACGTCAATGGGTAGGAGGGCATAGTCTCTTAAGGCTCTTTGCGCTTGGACAGGCACTGTCCCCACTTCTACAGTTCACATCTTCTTTTTCTTCTCTTATACCATAAAGGTTTTCCATGGGTTGTTGCAACAAATTTGCCGCTTCTCTCTTTTCTTTTCCTATTCTTCTTACAATTCTCTCTAACTCTGGATTGTAAGGAACAAGGTTATCATAACCAAATTTTCGCATAAACACAACTTAGCACCTACAAGCACAATATTCAAGAGGAATGAGATGTCAAAAACTAAAGTAAACAAAAAAAAACAAAAATATCCAAAGTAAAGTAAAGGTATTTGGTAACAATATTGGTTCTAACGCCAACTCCCTATCAACAACGCCAAAAACTTGTTTACTTAAAACTTATAATTGAAATTGAGCTCACAGGATCTATTACCGAATGTGTGTGTGAGTGTGATGTGTGTGAGATATACAAAAACCACACACCTACATGTGCAAGTATACGTGTCATACCAAGCAACACAATGGCAAGTAGAGTATCGTCCCACAGAGAACTGGTTACCAATTATTGTAATTACAATACCTTGAACTTTATTCGGATTATGCAAATGGTGAGACAAAATTTAACTACACAATGGCATAAGAAAGACTATCATAAAATCAAGCCAAGCAATGAAGAATTATATGAAAAAGGGAACCTAGGTTTTGAGTTTCATTTGACAAATTCCTATGAAGGAGTCTAGGTGAGTAAGGTCTATTGTGCTTGGTTCAATTATCAAAAATGGATTTCACAAGTGATCGAACTATTCTTTCTCAACGAATGGCTAGCTAACCCGAGAAAAGGTTTTACTATACTTCTACCTCAAACCATCATAACTCGGGTTGCATTAAGCACAAGAAATTAACACTATCACATACAATCCACGAATATCTATGTCATGTGTGAGCATGAGTGTTTATGCAGTCTAACCTAAAATTCTCTTCTCAGACTAACATTAGGTCACTCAACATGCCAAAGGTAATCAATCAATAGCAAGTAATTAAATCCATATAAAACACTTAATAAACAAGAACCAAGCATCAAGTATTTACAACCTAAACACTAAATCCATAGTTCAATGTCAAACTACTCCCAAAACCCTAGATAGAGATTCTAGAACAACATAATGAGAGTTATAATGGAAGAAAATAAGAAAAATATGGAGAAAAGGGGGAGAAGAAAATTAAGAGTGGTAGAAATTTGTAGGCCCTTTGGTTCTTCAATCGATCCCCTTTGTTTTTACCCTAACCTTTTGCTTTTATACTCCCCCAAAATAAGGCGAGAATGGGCTTTGGTAAGTCATTAGGTTTCATCACACACTACAACGTGGAAAATCTGTGCTATAGCATGGTAAAAAAAATGGCAAGATCTGAGATGATATGGTCACATTGTAGTGTGTAATCTTCAAAGTTGTAACAAAATCATCCTCCTTCTTTCTTTCTTTCAAAACTAGCCTAATCGGATTTTGAATTTTGTGAACTAGAGCTCTATGGAAAGCTCTTTGAGTTTGGATTGTGCTCATGTTGATGAATTCACTAAGTGGTCTTTAATTCTACTCAAATTTGCACCATTTTCCCAGTGGTTGCCCTAAACACAAAATTGGATATTGAGAGCGATCAGGAGCTTATTTGAACAATAAACAACTCAAAAACTGACCAAAACAATGAGGTAAAATGAGTATATAGGATATTCATTATAATGATCAATCAATAGCAAGCATTAAGAACAATATAAAACACTTAATAAACAAGAACCAAACATTCATAACCTAAAACCAAATTCCACAGTTCAATGTAAAACTACTCCTAAATCCCTAGATTAAGGAGTCTAGAATGGCATAATGGAAGTTATAATAAGCAAAAATAAAGAAAACATGGAGAGATAGAGAAGCAAACTAAGTGGATGATGGATGAAATCTACAACTCCTGTCTTCTCTCTAGCTTTAGTCTCGGTCTATTCCAAGAGCCAACCCCTTTTTAAACCTCAAAAGATTCTATTTATATCCCTTATTTTAGCGAGAAAAATGGGCTTGAGCAACTATTGGGCAGACATTTCATGCTACAACGTGGCAAATCTGGGCTACAACATGGAAGAAATTGAGCGAATATACAGGCGCTGCATGGGAGACTCATTTATGGCGTGATGATTCTCATGCTATGGCATAGAGTAAGGCATGGGAGACTCATGCTATAGCGTGATGATTCTCACGCTATGGCATAGAGAATTTCACGCTTTAACGTGAATTCTTCTTTTTGGTAACAGTGTACTGCCTTCGCTCCTTTTTTAACTCTTCAACCTTCAGCTCATGAATAACCCATCTGGACTCTGAATTTGATGATGTCGGACTGCATGGAAGCTTCTGAGATGCGGATGCATCCATCTTAGATGGTCGTTGAATGATCTTCTACCTATTTTGCTCAAATTCAACCTATTTTGCCCGATGATTGACTTAATTACAAAATTGGACAAAGTGAGTGATCAGAAGGTTATTTTCACCATAAAACAACAAAAAACTAACCACAAAGAAGAGGTAAAATGAGTATATAAGATATTTATCACACATCCAAACTTAAATCCTTACTTGTCCCCATGCAAAAGGGCAATACACAAACAATACAAACTAAACAAACCCAACAAACTCTAAGGAAAAATGAGTTAACTACTAGTGCTAGAAATGATTGAAGAATACAATGAGCCTGATATTGAAAACATCCTGTGACCACAAAGAATCCCACCACATTTACTATCTCTAAAGGACAAGGCAACTGAAAGCATGGTGATCAAGGCAAGCTTTGCCCTCATATTCTCAATAAACTTTTCCTAAAGAAACTCAGTAAAAATGATGCCAAAAGGTCTCAAGTGTATACAAAGGTCCCGAACTCGTCCCGTTGTCATCCTAATAGTCTTATCAATAATCATTTTCAAAGAAGTATAAACCCAGATCAAATGAAGCATATGCAAACTCCCTTCATTAAATTTGAATGTTAAATGAAAATTTACAATTGAAACCATTATACTGTGAACTTGAGAAATAGGGATAAAAATATTGGTATTTCATTGAAATAGTAAAATTTGGTCCAAATTGCATGTATCCATAAATAGTGACGAGAGTACTTTTAGTTTTTTTTCATTATTGATTCTTATCAACAATTACTTTCAAGAAATTGGACTATTATTCACATAGTGAGTTGTAGTCATCAAAGCCCCTAATTGATGCAAGTGGTCCAATAAAGTGAATTGCATGTATGGGGTTGGACTCCATTGCAAGGAATCTAGAAATAGAAATCAAATTAATTGGTGCGAGTGGTCCCATTAAAATGAATTATATGTGAATTTATCCCTTAAATTTTAGTGTCATAATTAATTAAAGAGACTTACATTTACCCATAGTTTATCTTTTAATACAAAGTATTATGAAAAAGGATTATTTTCAAAATGTAATTTTGGTTCTTTTTTCTAAATACTATTATATTTTTTCAATTCAATTTTTAGTTTTCTGAATTTTAATGTTTAATAGGTAAAATCAAGGTGTGACTACCGTCCGGGGAGTCCCGTTGACCCAGCCGTCAACCTCTGAATACACATGTCTCATATCCCGCGAGACCCATACATGATAAAATATACATTGGCCTTACATCAATATTACTCATCAAAAATCTAACCAACTATATTACAATAGTTCAAGAGTTAATTACACTCTTAACACAAAACATATATCAAGATTAAGAACTTTAATACATGTTTTTCAAGTGATATTTCAAAGCCACATGTCGGCTTTCTTCTCAAATACGACCTCTAATGAGTGCCGTCTTTCTGAACACTCCCTGTACCTGAAATGATTTTCCCTCGACAGGGTGAGCAATGCCTAGTAGTGATAATCTCCTACATGGGTTACTCCCCACCTAAGTGCACATGTAATGGCAACCAAACACATTCAAGCAAATACATGATCCTACTTGAATGTCTACATGATATGGATGAGAATGTGACTCACCATTTGCCACTTCTCGAGCCTTCACTGACTCCCTCACGCATGCCTAAACTGAGTGTGAAGAAAACTTTATTTTCAAGACAAAGGTTTTGTTTCGAAAGGCAGCTACTCTAGGATTCGATGGGAATTCTGTTAGACAACCCTCCGAGGTGAATTGCTAGGTAATTTTCCGAAACAGTCATGGGTTCGCCTCCAGAGATGGCCCATTAGACAACTTTACGAGCAGTGCTTTGAAAATCTTTGCTTGAAATTCGTTTAATGGCCGTTTCATTTTCTTTCATGTCATGCACTCACACTTAATATATCATTTATGCATATGTTAACAAAATTCACATACTAATCACATGTTATTTATTCATAGCAATAACATCAAAATTAGTTCACATGGCCTAATAACAATTCAATTCCAATGGCTAACACACAAATATATTTCATATAATTCAAACATCATGTTAACACATTAAATTCAATGCATTAACATAATATTTTCCACACAATTCAAGCCATTCATTTTAAGAAAATTTTATGCAACTAACATATGGACATTTTCGGTCTAACAAGCAAACCGGAAACAGTCCCTAAAAAAGCGATGCATAGGCTATCCATGGAATGACCCCCACACACACAGCCATTGACCTCGATTCCATTGCACCGAATAAAATCCATGCCCGTTGCCAACCTTCCAAAAACCACAATTTGCATGTTATTCAAATTATGGAGAAAAAACACACAAATATAACACAAGCCACAAACGGTCGTCATTGTCCAAAAGCAGCTCCTAATTTCCACGACTATGCGATCCCATTTTGAGAATATACAGCGGCCTCCCTCATCGAATCATTGCAATCTCTTAAGCCAGAAGAATAAGCCAAGGTAGGAAAAACCTCTCCTCCCGGAGTTGTGCTCATCAAAATGAGTGCAGCATATGCTGGTGGGGAGCAACTTTGCTTCTTACCTCGCTGGAAACCGACGGTCCGATCGCCGGGAATTCTAGAGATAAGGTAGAGCTTCTCTCTCTAGAATCTCTCATTTCTCTTTCCTCTTTCTTTTCTACTCTCTGTTCCACTCTCTTTCATCCGTCTGGTTGGGAGAGGCTTTGGGTTAAGGATTTGTCACTCTACGTCGCCGCGTGTCGCCTTCCCTTATTAGTTGAAGGGATTACACCTTATCCTCTTTATCCCTTTACTGGATTTTCTCGATAGCATGATGTTATGTGTCCACCATGGCGCCAGGTACCATGTTTAACTAATTACGCACATGACACCTGGCACCTCTTGAGCCACTCTCAAAATATATCAATTGTGTCACTTTTCTCTCTGTTGCCTCGAAAAAACGTGAAAATTAGAAATGTCTCGAAATTTGTGAGGAGTCGGCGTGGTAGCTAGATTTCGGAGTTCGGCCATTGAGGAATCAGTTCGTCGTTCGGATCTACAGAAAAATTCAGGATTTTGATCGAAATTACGATTTTACCTTTTTTCAGAAAATTAAAAATTTCTCGGGGTTTCACACAAGGACGTTTTTTTACTTAATGCTAAGTATAACTTTTCTTCCCAATAGTGTTTAATAGCATGAAGCATTTAGTTGTTCCTTTTTTTTTCCTAAATACTTTATTTCTATTAAGTATCAAGATTGTTTATTAGAAACTCAAAATTCACCATCTTAACATCAATGAATTAAAAAAGATAGTTTAAATTAATATTTAATTGTAAGATGATAATTTAACTTTATCATTATAATAAAATAAAAATATTTATATAATATTTGAATAACATTTTATTGTATTTATAAAAAATAAAAAATAAAATTATTATGATAAAAAAATTTAAAAGTTAATTTTGAAAAAAAAAATACCATTAGAAAAAAAACATACTCATTATACATGTTAGATTTATATATAATCTATGAAAAATTGACATTTTATCCGTCCATCATGTAAGACCCGAGAAAATTCAAATTTTTTGAAAAATGGCAAAATCGTAATTTCAATCAAAATCCAAAAATTTTCTAGATCTCGGATGATGAAACGGACTTCAGATTAGAATGGTCTACATGAAAATCTAACCACCACGTCGAATTTCGTCGAATTAGAGACAGTCGAAATTTCATGTTTTTCGAGGAGCGCCGGCGTCGGATGTGATAAAAGCGGAGTTTGAAGGAGATATGTGATGTGACAAAAGTCACCTACTACATCTACCCATGTGACACATGTTGCATGACTAGAGAGATGATGGAAATGAATGACCGAGATTATGCCAAGTGTCAAAAATCAAGATAAAGGGACATATTGGGAATTATGAGAAATGTTAATGATAATAGGACAAGGATGAATAGTGTTCATCTTCCCCATTTGATGGCCAAAAACGTGAATGAGATGCAGTAGGTTGCTGGTTGTGATTTTAGAAGGCTCCTTACTCTCTAGATTTCTGACTTGGTCGGATAGTCGGTTCTCGATAAGCGAGTAAAGAAGAAGTTGTTATACTTGCGTGAGGAGCTAGGCGTGGATACCAATTGGTGGAGTTCCGACAACTCCGAGAGGTAGGGATGGCACTATACTTGTGATGTGCTTTATTTAGAGCCATGTTTATAGTTAGGGATGATAAGGACTTGATTTGCGATAAATTCGGTCTGAAACCTCTTAGCAAGTGAAGAAAATCCATTGGTGGTCGTGAAGAGCAGTGCCAACGAGGTTCACCTTCATTCACATAAATCAATGATAAGAGATTTTTGGTGTGATTATTATGGTGGTAATTAAAATGAATTGGCATGTGTTTGATGAATGGCCCATGTAGGCTAATTTTGGTGTTATTGGTTGTGAATTTAAGTAACATGATTTATGTCTGGATTAATTATGTTAATATATATGCATGTGAATATATTATCATGGGTTTGTTAGGAATGGCATCAGTGCGATTGCATATGCACTAGAGCACTTACTAGAATATTAAGGAATTGAGTGCATGACATAAAATTAAAGAAAAGCGAAAATGTTTGTGAAAAAATTCAGAGCCTAGAAAGAATTGCCCAACGGAAAGACCATCAACAGCCACTTGGATGAGGCAGCGGTGACTATTCGGAAGGAATATCCGACGATTCGCCTCGGAGGGTAGTCGATGTATTCTGAAATTGATAGTGATTTCGAGAACAAAAACTTTGTTTTAAAAGCTGGATATTTTACTTGCGTCGGCTTAGGCATGTGAGAGTCGGTGAGGACTCGGGACAGCATGGGATTAGGCGTGTAGACATTCAGTGGTTCCTTGAGGTGGCGAATCGTTGTTGCCATGACATGTGCACTTAGGTGGGGAGTAACCCATGTGAAATTATCAACTGCTAGGCTTTGCCTCACCACTGTCGGGGATCACTAATCGCCCCAGTGCTGGGTGTGCACGAGGGCGACGCTCACTAGAGGCACGCATTAAGCGGATTATTGGCTTTGGCATTTTTATTTTGTATAACATGTATTAAAATTATGGGAATTTTTGATATATGTTTAGTAAGTAATTTATTAACTCTTGAACTATTGTATATAGTTGATGTATTTTGTGGGTGTCACGGGGCCAAGTGGCCATTATTTTACTCGCGTGTGGACCTGTGTGGTCATTATCATTGTTTGGGACAAGTTTTGTATTTTGGGTAGAGCTCTCCGTACAAAGGAGACTGCGCGATTTTCCATGGAGTGGTGTTGGGTTCCCCGGAGCATCCCACGGTGTCCATGAATTGTGAGTTGACAATGGTTTCCCGGTTGTGACGTCACGGCTTAATGTAAGAGCTGGAATGCTTGATTACCTTGGGAGCTCGATGGGTGTAGAGCTTAGGTATGTGATTACCTAGGAAGTCACAGGACAGGATTAGAACATTGCATGCATTGTGTTATGTGTGCTTGGATGTGTGAACATGAATTGTTGTGTATGATTTGTGTGTGGTATGTTGTGTGATTGTGTGCTTAGTGAATAGCACATAGGAAAAAAATGATAGAAGAAATTTTTTTCTGGAGTTTTACAATGTGTAGTGAAAAAATTTAAAATTTATTTTGTTCTCTTTAGAAGTGAAATATATATATATATATATATATATATATATATATATATATATATATATATATATATATATATATATCACTATATTTGGGTAGTTTTCAGTAAAAGCTGGAATGAAAAAATGATGTGAAAAAAACAAAGAAAGCGTGCGGGAGAATTTGGATGATTCTGCCAATACACTTATGCTGGAGTCCACGATCGAGGGGTGTATCGTGACAGAGGCTGGGAAATTTGCTGGCGTAGACAGGGCGCGTAATTGACAACCGCGATGCGGTCGACTTGGCTACGATCGACCGCGACACGATTAAAGGAGGCCGCGACCGCGGTGGCGGCAGCGGCTTTGGCGAGGTAGTGTCACGTCTGAAGTTTTGTATTGTGACGCGAGAGAGGGCCGCTCTTTGGGGGTTGTGTCACGCGATGCGGTCTTTGTATCGTGACGGGCGAAGCGATCAGTTAGCGGCGTGTCCGCGATACAACGATTGTATCGTGACGGGAGGAGGGCGGCTGCGGCTGGGGTGTGTGTCGCGACGCGCTGGCGTCTGGCGACATGGCTACAACAAAGGCGCCTGGCGGCCTTGCGGCGCGTGAAGCGACCTGAGCAACGATCTGACGCCTAGGCTGCGACACGGCAGTGTGGCCTGCTTATCACGCCTGGTGGGCCGGGGTATTGCACACGGTGCACCCTGACCTAGTTGCATTCGGTGCATAGTTAGAGTCCTTTGGTTAGGACTCTTGTTCATGTTAACTATTCTTGAAGACGATGTTCATGAGTTTCAAAAAAAAAAAAAAAAGATTAATAATAATAATAAAGTAAAAAAAAATCAAATCAAATGAAATAAAATTTTTTAAAATGAAATTTTTTAAAATAAAATTTTTATAGAATATGATTTAATAAAATGAAATTATTGTCTTGAATTACCTATGAATGCATGGACATAGTGTATAAATTTTATGGAATGTGAAGCGTCTGAGGCTATATTTACGCCTTAGAATCTTGAATTGAATATTAACGTCATTTGACATTTGTAGATGGCTAGTTGAGGCGAGGGCGTGGCTAAAGAGGTAGTGGTCGGGCTGGCACCCAACAACGAGGGGCCTTTCTTCAGGCGTAAGGATCTGATCGCCCGCCAGTGCACAGGCTTGTGCGATGGTGGTGTGAGTCGTCAATTGACCTCCAGTTTAGAAGCATCGTCCTCCGATAGTTTAGGAGGAGTGGACTCTAGGGTCGGGGCCAGTATGACCCGCAGAGGAGAGGATTGATGTTATGCGAGGCATCCGAGATATGGAGTGTTTGTGACTTCAAGAGGAAGGAAGATCCATCTTAACTCCCGTCGAGAAGAAGCGAGAGGCTTTTTCTCAAGGATATCCGGGACGGGGCGAGTTGTGGGACGAGTTCGGGATGGGACATTTAGTCGACGGGATGAGATGTGTTATTACTGTGAAGCGGCTGGACACTTTGTGGGATTGCCGCGGAGGCGGGAATCCCGAGTTATGGGTTCACCTTAGTCTAATCTCATCGATGAGACGAGTTAGGGTTGCGGTCGGGATGGGCGGATGGTATCTTGCCATTGGCCGGACATATGAGAGGATATCCCCCCCAGGGGCCGAAGGATCCCGAGTTTTAGGATATGCCGATCCGATCAATGATGGGGCAGGAGAGGACGGTTTGTTCCTCACCCCACACTATGGTCGGGGAACTGATATCGATTCGAGGTGCCACGCCTTGACACCTAGTACTTCCGCCAGACCCGGGTCACGCAGGCGAGACAATATCGCGAGGTCGGAATTGAAACGGGGTTTGCGGTGAGTTCGAGATCATGCTGGCGAATGTGTGTGTTACTGCATTGTGTCCACGACCTGGGCATGAGGCGAGATTGTCCTGGGAGGCCGGAGGCCGCCAGTCGCTGGCAATTTGACATCTGGTATTGGATATACGAGTCGATTCCCTAACTTCTTGCCTTATTGACTAGGTAACGTTTGAATTAGATGCATCATATTCATTCATTCATTGTTGCATCTTGTGTGACAGTTGGGCTTAGGGTTGGGGGCCAGCTAGAAGTCATGTGTGGATGTTCTTATTAGGATGTAGGGTGAGAGTTAACGATAGGTCGGGATTGTGAGTTAAGTCCTCGGGATTACGCTCATGGTGGACCCACAGGATCGCATCAGTCGGGTGTGGGTGCACGGTGACATTGCGTTGGAGTCGGGTGTGGGTAGGTAGCGGTCATTCACCACTCTTTTGGTGATTGTGGAGTTGAGTTTGTCTTTGGGACTGTCCAGTGAACTCATAGTTGAATCAAAATGAAGAAGAGTAATTAATGTGTTGGGCAAGCAAGAGGGTCGATTAATCCCACAGGTGAGGAAGCCTAGAGTTAGGAGTGAAGGAGACCCCACGGTAGTATCTGAGAAGGTCTGTGTGGAGTGTAAAGACCCGAGAGATCCTGAATTTACGTGTGATTGTAAGAGACTCGGGGAGATATCCGGTACGTAATGGAGTGTAAGAGACCGGAGATATCCCCAGGTGTGTGGGTGCTTTAAAGAGACTTAGGGAATATCCGAATTTCGTGTGAGTGTCGAACTCGAGGAGCTAATCGAGATTTACCGTATTGGGTGTAGGGCAGTGGGTTATTCAAAATTTTTGCGTGGGTGTAAAAGACCCGGGGAGTTGTCCGAAATTTCTGTGTGAGTGTAAGAGACCAGGAAGTCAGAATTTACGTGTGGGTGTAAGAGACAGGGGCATCACAGATTTACCGTATTGGGTGTAAGGGCCAGGGGCTATCCGAGATTTCTGTATGTGGGTGTAAGGACCGGGTGGAGGGTCAAGGAATTTACACATTGTGGGTGTAAGAGATCCAGGAGGTATCAGAATTTACGTATTAGGTGTAAGGCCAGTGGAGAATCCGAAATTTACGTATTGGAGTGTAGAGACTTGTGGAGATATCAAGGGAGTTACGTATTAGGTGTAAAGACTGTTAAGATATCAAAAATTTTGTGTTGATGTAAAGGAAGCTCGCGAGTAAGTAGAAAAGTTACATTGCAGAGGAAAACACATGGTCATGTTATCACGAAGACTTAGAGGATTGAGTGAAGTAGGGTGAGTGACTCGAGATGAAAACACATGGTCATGTTATCACGTGAACTTAGAGTTGAGTGAGGGTGGGAGTATTCAAGATGAAAACACATGGTCTGAGTTATCCGCGTGGGCTTAGAGTTGAGTGATAGAGTGCAGATGACTCAAGATTTAGATACCCATTGGATATTAGATTGGGTGTGGTAGGCGACAAGGCTGGTATATGGATATTATTCGCTGACATGGATTAAGTTGACAGTCCATTGGTTGCCGGTGATTGTGACAACAGGAAGGTCGTTTACACGCCAAGCGAGGGATTGTGTGTGGGGTTACATATGCACGTGGTTGGATGCGGTATGGGTGATAGTGGACCGACTCGCAGGAAGTCTCGGCACATTTTCTAGTGGATCATGGATGACCTTCACATTGGGGAGATTCGCCGGTTGTATATTAGAGAGAGATAGTTAATTTGCATGAATCTGAAATTATCCATGAGTGTCGAATAGAGCACTTACAGGCAGTTTCAAGGCTATGGGCTACGGCTAACCATGATGCATTTCCGCCCCACGGACATATGGTGATCGGAGAGGGACCATCACGGTGTTAGAGGAAATGCTACGAGCATCGCGTCTGGATCATAAGGGTAAATTTGGGAAGGCAACGCCCTTAGTGGAATTCTACGACAACGGTTATTGGCGAGTATCTGGATGGCACCATATGAGGCATTGTATGGGAGGCCATCACGAGATCACCGTTATGTTTGGACCTAGGTGGGTGAGGAGGCTCCATCAGCGGTGATCACGATTAGAGACACCTACGGAAGGTGAGCTTGATGCAATGACGTCTTCTCATGGCTCAGCCGCGCAAGGCTATGCTGATGTACGGCGTCGACCTTAGGATTCGAGGTTGGAGATCACGTCTTCTTGAGTGATGCCTAAGAGAGGAGTGGTTGGGTTAAGCGGCCGAGGGAAAGCTATCGCCCGAGGTTTATGGGGCCCTTCGAGTTGCTCGAGAGGGTAGGCCTTTATGGCGTCTGGGAGGTTGGCTTCTGCTTTAGCATGTCAGTGTGCTGGGTGTTCGCATCTCCATGCTCGGGGTACCTGAATCCAGCTCATGTAGTGGATTAGGAGAGATTGAGAGGTTGACACGGATGAGACCTTGAGGGAGAGGGATGGTGTGCATTATGGATAGTAGGGATCGGTGCGACAGCGAGCGTGAAATTTAGTGAGGTCACTATGACAGCAGGTAAGGTGGAAAAGTCAACATGAGCCAGCGAGGACACGATCGCAGGCCTATCCCTTCTTGTTTAAGGATGAAGTAAATTGGTTTAGTCGTTTATGCTTAAATGACTAGTTTACATTCATAGTGAGTTCACGTGCATATGCATGTGTTTTGTTGTGATTGTCCATAATTTTGGGGCGAAATTCCTTTTAAGGAGGAAGGAGTAAGACTCGAAATTCAAATTTTCTAAAAATTACCAAATTGTAATTCTTGTCAAAATCGAAATTTTCTAGATCTTGGATGATAAAACGGACTTCTCCGTTGGAATCGATGCAGCGAAATCTAGCCTACCACGTCGAATTCGTCAAATTCGAGTTGTCGAATTTCATGTTTTTCGAGGCACCTGGTGTCGGGTCTTGAAGTAAAGCAGGTTGAGAGACATGATGCGTAAAGTCACCTACTACATGTACTTATGTGACACATGTTGCATGACTAGGATGATGGAAATGAATCAAGTAGAGATTGTGCCAGTGTCAAAAATCAAGATAAAGGGACACATTGAGAATTATGAGAAATGTTAATGATAATAAGACAAGGATGAACAGTGTTCATCTTCCCATTGAAAGGCCAAAACGTGAATGAGATGGTAAGGTTCTTTGGTTGTGATTTTAGAGAGAAAAGGCTCATTCTCTCTCTAGATGTCTGCCGTTCAGGCGAGTAGGTTCTGAAATAGACAAGAAGTAAAGGCCCGATTACCACGGCGAAGGCTAGAAAAATGGACAAGATTTGGTGAGTTAAGGCAACTCTAAGAGTGAGGATCTTTCTATAATGATATTCTTTGGCTAAAGAGCCATATTTATGGTTAGGGATATTCGAGGTTTGATTTAGTGTGGTCGATCTGAAACCTCTTAGCAGAATCTGAAAATCCAAATTTATTCAATGATGAAACAGTGCCAACGAAAGGGGTTCCTTGTTCATGTGAATAGTATTGAATTTTTGGTGTGATTTTTATGGTGTTGAGTGAATTCAAAATGCGTTAGTATGTTTGTTAATTAGCCCATGTGAGCTAATTTTAGTGTTATTGGTTGTGAATTTGCATAACATAATTTATGTGGATTAATTATGTTAACATATATGCATGTGAATATATTAGCATGAGTTTGTTGCGATTGGCATCATGCATTCCATATGGACTGGGGCACCCTAGAATATTATGAGTGAATGCATGACATGAAATTGAAAGAAAAACGAAAATGTTTGTGAAAAGATTTCAAGGAAAGATTTTCAGAAGAATTCTTGTGGAGAGTTGTCAACAGATCTTTGGATGAGGACCATAGCGTTGGGAGAAATATCCGACCAATTTGCCCTCGGAGGGTAGTCCAATGTATTTCTGCGAAATTGAGTAGTGAGTTTCGAGAACAAAAAACTTTTGTTTTGAAAGTACGGATATTTCTTTCGCATTCGGCAGGCATAATGTGGGGAGTGGTGAGGACTCGGGACATGGGATTAGGCGTGTAGACATTCGAGTAGGTTCATGAAAAATTGCTTGAATGTGATTATTTTGCCATGACATGTGCACTTGGGTGGGAGTAACCCGTGTAGAGTATCACTGCGGGCTTTGCTCACCACTGTCGAGGATCAACTATTTGGTGCGGGGGTGTGCACGAGATGAGAGCGCTCACTAGAGCCACATTTAAGAAAGAAGAGAATCGGATTGTGGCTTTGGTATTTTTATTTTGTATAACATGTATTAAAATTGTAAATTTTGATATATGTTTGGTAAAGAGTAATTTATTAACTCTTGAACTATTGTATATAGTTGATGTATTTTGTGGGTATTAATGCAAGGGCCCAAGTGGCCATTATTTTACTCGTATGTGAACCCTGTGTGGTCATTATAAACTGTTTGGGAAAGGTTTTGTATTTTAGGTAGAGCTCCCATACAAAGGGAGACTGCTGGGTGCTCATGAGTGGTGTGGTTGCAGGCATCCGCAGTGTCCCTTGATTGATGGGTTGTCAGGACACCGGTTTTGAAGTACACATCATTGTAGCTCGAGCCTTTATCATTTTAAAGGCGAGGACATAAGGTAACCTATGTGTCTATGACAATGGTGTCTTTGAGACTAGTGTGTTTGTCGATCAATTGTTTGCGTACCAAAGGCTATGATCGTTTTAGTTGTGTTTGAGCACTTGTTGAACACTTTCCAATGAGTTGTAGTTTATCATTAGTGCCTATCTCTCCTTCCATGATTGGATCTTGATCTAATCTGACTATTCACCTTATCTTAGTGAATTTGTTTCTATAATAGAACTTGGTCCCACAATTGTTTGATCTTATCGAGGAGTTTCTTTTAGTCATGGACGAAGGTCATCCCTTAGTTTTGGAAAACCATAAACGTTTAATGATCCTGACCCCAGAACACTTCCTTTAACACCGTCCCCAAAGTTTGTAAAGTCCAAACTAGATGGTAGCATGTTGGATAGCGGTCGGTTGTTAATATAACCGTATGTCGCGACTTTTCAGCATCAAAATGCCACCTTTGTTCTATTTATTGAGGTAAGTATGACAAAGCTTTAGTCTTTCCTTTTTTCTACCAAATTAGACACACCTCTTACTTTCATTCTCCTTTAAATCTCTTTTAGTGGATTTGTAGTGTCTAGTAGCATCTAATATGACCCATCTTCGATTATTATAACATCTGTGGGCTTTCTTTTTAATAACTTGTCTCTTGACCAGGAACACTTGATGTTACGGTTCTTAGGAGCGTTAGAGCCGTCTGTTACTAGGACTTGGAAGCTGAGGTTTATCTTCTAGACTGGATTTGTTGCAGAATCGCTAACCTTCATGCCTTCTTGAGCCTTGGAGGTAATTCCCATACAGAGAATATGATCCAGGGAAGTGGTTCCTGAGTTCATAATTCTTACTATTTTCTTAAGATGATCTAACAAAAATTGAGTCATATTGTTCTCAAAGTTTCCCTTTAAAATGCTTCTTCTTTCTCTAATTCTTCTTTATCTTAGCGAGTTGAAAGAACTTGGGCTTGTAGATTCTCATTGCACTACAAGAAAAATGATTATTAGTAACATAATTGTTTTGTTGCTAGTCAAACTCATTGTAGCAAAAGGCAATTTACTTGACAAAGAAATTATTTTGTTTTCATGAACATCCTTATCCTCGTCTCAAAGTTTTAAAGACAAATAAAATATTTCCTCTAATAATTTTAAGACATAATTTATTTATCTGTCTCAATAATATTTTCAACAAAAATTTGTTTGTTAAATGTTAAAAAATTTACAATAAATAAAAATGTAAATGAATTAAATTGTTACTGAATTGCACATATATAACCAAAAGTATTTCGTTGCCAAATAGCATTTGTAACAAAATTTTATTTTGTTTCTAAAAGCTAAATTAAAAAATAAATAAATAAATATCTTTAACCATATTAAATTTTCTTACTAAATATCAATGTGTATAATATTTTTATCATATTTTATAATATTGAATTAATATATTTTCATTTTGGTATTTAATTTTGAATTATAAAATCTAGTTAAACAATTAAATTTTGTGATACCTTAATTTTATTGTATGAATAATAACATCTAAATGAATAAATTAATTATATGATAATATATCATTTATGACATTTCATCAAATACAAAAGAACTTTCTTTTATATATA